>VDFB02144827.1:0-49746 GCA_007258455.2 Sequoia sempervirens
TTTATATTAAGTATAAAATGAACAAAAGATACAAAGCCCAAAAAGAGACAGTTCAACCGATAATTATAGCCAACAACCCCCCTATACAAAATCAGATTAAGAATCCCCCCATTACAAAATATACAAAACCGAGATCAATATATAGCCCCACCAAAACTAAACCAAAAAAAATAAACAAAAGCTCTCACTGAAGGAGGGAAAAAAGTCCAGCACAACCTGTATCAGCGTATCAAATGGTACGTCAGAGTATAAGAACAAAAAGTATAGACATTATCACTAAAGATCCAATAAAAACCACTGCAAAATAAAAGGATATGAAGAACTCATAGAGTAGTCCACTAATGATCTCATTGATTTGCATTGTTCCTGCTCAATGCCAACAAAGATTCGGTAGCATTCACATCCTCAACTGAAGGCTGCATACCCTGGTGTCTTCTGTCATCCTTCTTATTCTAACTATTTGCAAAATCTTGCCTGAAATCATGAAGAGCCCTCAAAAAGATGTCAACCCCTGGGTGACCCTCTGGCCACATATGTCCATAACGTGCCTCCATAATATCAAATGTACCCTACCTGTTCTCAAGATAATGCCATAATTTGTCTCTTGAAAGCTCCACAGTGCTATAAACCTGCATAGCAACATTATGAAAGATGAGTCTTCTATAAGACTTAGTAAGCAACCTCCTTTTCCCTTGAAAATTTTCCTCATTCCTTTCTTTCCAGATAGACCATAAAATGATAGAAGAAAAATACAACCAAAACAGAGCAGCAGTCTTTCCCATTTTTATGTCTTGGTGAAAAATAATCTTTTCAGGAAGTGGTTGTTTATTAATTCCCCAAATATCTTGCTTGTCACAGAACAATTCCCATATCTCTTTAGCAAAGATACACTCAAAAAATATATGATTAATAGTCTCAAGAGTTCTGCAGATGTTGCAGATATCAATATCATCAAAATTGGTTTTGAATGGAAGTTTTTGTAGGATAAGAAACCATCTAAAGCATGCCAATTTAGCTTCCAACTGTTTGGACCAATTATCATGAAAAACTTATTGCCATTGAACTTTGTTCCAATTGAGTTTCCAGATTTGATTTAAATGTACAGTCAGATCAATATGATCTGTGAGCATAGAATACAAATCCTTAACTTTTGTGTTCATTATGTTAGTACCATTTTGCCATTGAAAATCCTTATAAGGAGTATTATCATTCTTATAATTTGAAGGAAATTTTAGATTATTGCAAGCTTCTCTGAGAATAGATTAGGTTCTCCAAGTGGTGAGGGGGATGTTATATTCAGAGTTTAGATCATTCCAATCCCTGAGTTTACCATCTTTCAGAATATCTTTGAAGCACCAAATTCCTTTATGAGCCCAGCTTTTTGCTGAACACCCTTGAAGTAAGGCCAAGGGTTTACCATTATGTTTCAGATTCCACCAGATTGATCTATTAACTTGGTAGGTCCCATTGTCCCTTGAGGAAAAGTGGCAGTTGGTGAGATGGGTCTTCAACACTTCCCAAGCCTTCCAAATAGTTCTGAACACATTAGAGCCAGTAGGTAAAATGATTTTCTCACTACTAAGGATATCACTGGAAGACAAAGATTTCCAGGATTTGGCATGCTTAGGAACAACATCAAGAATATTCTATCTAATCAACACTTTCTAGGGTTCACTGCCTTCCAAGGCCCCAAGAATCCATTTTGCAGCCAGGGCAATACCCTGAAGTCTAAGATCTTTTAATCCCAACCTCCTTTGGTTTTATCAATTGTGCACCATTCCCATTTAACCGCATGCTTTTTTCTCCTTCCCTTACCATCTGACCAGAGAAATGCTCTTATCCTTTTTTGAATTTCATTAATCTAATAGGAGTTAAAGAACCACATCGATGCAAAGTATGTACTATAAGAGGACAAAATCTTTTGGCAAATTTGGATTCGCCCAACCAAGGACAAGAACTATTTATTCCACTTGGAGAGTTTCTTCTCAATCTTGCTTCTAATCCAGATCCAAATTTCCTTGATATTGGGATCCACCGCAAAGGGGATGCCAAGATATCTTACTAACCTTTGGGGGCCACCCCACTGAAGTTCAAATTTACTAAGCCAATATGGGGGCAGCTCATTCCAACCCAAAAGACAAGATTTAGAGGGGGAAATTTTAGCCCCTGAAGCAAGATAGAAGATATCTAGCTTACCCAAAAGGTGAGACAAATTCGCTTCTTCCAAGGTTAACATAATAGATCTATCATCTGAAAACTAAAGATTGAGGAGCTCGTTATCATCTGGCAGCATAATACCTTTGATCCTTGTTATTGGGGAGTTTTCTCTTAAAACATAGTGCATGGCATCTGAGGCAATTACAAACAATGCTGGGGCAAGAGGACACCCCTATCTTATAGACCTTTGAAGGGAAGTTTCCTGAGATGGAACTCCATTAACCTCCACCTGAGCAATAGCATCCTGAAAAAGTGTCTTGACCATATGACAAAAAGAGTCAGGGAATCCAAAAGATCTCAACATAAGGAGGACAAACCCCCATTCAATTCTATCATAGGCTTTCTCAAAGTCTAACAATAGCATTGCAACATTTTTCCCAGTCATCTTAGCCCAATTCAGATCCTCCCAACTAGTGATCAAATTCTCATGAATGTATCTTCCTTTTATAAATTCAGTCTGAGTAGAATTGATGATAGAGGGGAGAACAAGTTCCACCCTATTAGCTAGAATCTTAGCTAAGATCTTATATGAAACATTGAGCAAAGTTATGGGTCTCCAATTTTTGACAAGAGTCTTGTCTCCCTCCTTAGGGATTAATTTAATCAATCCTTTGTTGATTTTGCTGCCTAAGGAACCTCTGTCAATAGCTTCCTTATAAACAAGGAGAAGATCTTCACACACCCAGTGCAAAAAGGACTTATAAAACTCAGTAGGGAGGCCATCAACCCCAAGGGATTTATCATTTTTAAGTGAAAGGATAGCATTCCTAATCTCCTGCAAAGTAATATCTTTCCCCAGCTCTTCTGCCATGTCAGCATTGATCTTTTTAGGTATAATCCCTTCAATATATTGTCTTGCTTTGAGATTGACTACTGTCTCTCCATCAGAGGAAAAAAGATTCTTATAAAAAAGGAAAAAATGATTTTTTATTTCCTCAAGGATACATACAGTAGTATCATTAACAGTGATTTGATCAATCTACGCTCTGGCGTGTTTTTCTTTTATATATTTAAAAAAGAACTTGGAACCTTTATCGCCATTTTGAAGCTAATTCATTTTTTCTGTAACTTTAAGACCCTGAATCTTGTTGTTTTGAAAATTCCTAAGAGAGCATTTTGCCATAATCACCCTGTTTGTGAGCGCTTCATTGCTAGGATTCAATTGCAGCTTAGACTCTGATTGCAAAAGCTTGTCTTGGAGGAGGGACTCTTTCCTACGACAGTCTTTGGATCTCTTCTTACCAATGGTTTGAAACAAGGCTTTCCAACCTTTAGTGTTTAGGTTCCATCTGTCAATATGGGAGAGATCTCAGTGCATTCGTTTGTTAATCTGCCTTAGACACAAAATGGCACTTTTACAATCAGTCTTTAAGAAGATTGGTGTTGAGACAAAAACTAGAATAACCTCCAGACTGTTTAGGGGCACCCTGTTTGAGACATAATTTAACTCTTATCGGATGATGATCCAAGAGGGAATAGGGGGTAACTTCCACCTTGCACCCAGTGCCCACCAAGGAAGCTAAGAAAAAAGAGCTATTAAAGTAAAATCTATCAAGCCTGCAATAGATTTTATGGCCTCCCTACTGGGAGTTGCACTAGGTAAACCAGATGGCTTGTGTACCTTTTTTTTGACCCTCAATGGGATCTTACAACTTCAATTTGTTTTTCATTCTTTTCCAGAAGAATCTTTCATTTCCTTTACATTCAAATCTAGAACCTCCCCATTTGTCTTCCTCCCTTTCAACAAAGTTGAAGTCTCCACCAAAGACCCATGAAATGTCCTGCAAAGTACTCATCGAGTTCCAGAGGTGGATCCTCTCATTGTAATCATTGGGGGCATAGACTACACAGACGCCAAAAAAAATGTCTTTTTTCTTGATTGTTAGCCAGACTGCCCGATTACATGGGGAAGTCCCATAGCCATCTACAAATTGTGCCCATTTGTTAGCCATTAAAATCACTGCACCCCCTTTCCCTTTCTCATGCTTAGTCACAAACTGGGATGCCTCTTTCCAAATAACCCTTAGGCTAGTATCCAGAGTAAAGCCAGTGGCCTTAACCTCTTGTAAAAGTACAAAGTCAACATCCTTTTTTTGCATCAAAAATATTCTTGCAATATGCTTTTTGTTAGGGGACTCAAGTCCCCTAACATTTCAAGAAATGCAGTTCAACTCCATCAAGTCTGCACACCAGATGAGGGACCTTTATCAGTCTTGAAGTTTTCAAAGCACTTAGGAAGCCTATTTTCAGCTTCTATCCTCTTAGCAGTTGGAGGGAGGATTCCACTCAACTTCTTCCTCTTATCTTTTTGATGTTGATTTGAGTCTTTATCTTGGGGGGGCCTACCAGCCTCCACTCCCTTTTTCTTTCTATACCTTTTGGTTTTCTTAGCAATGATTTCTACAGGGGTGTCTTCACCCTCAGAGGTATCCTTAGTAGAGAGCAAACCAAGCTCATCTGCAGAGTCCATTCCAGATTGTGAAACAAACTCATCCGAGCAAACCACTCCACTCAGGGGATTAATAGGATCCACTGCTAGATTGGGGACCAAAATTTCATCAACCTTTTCATTTCCTACTACAAAGGAAATAGTATTGACGAAGGGGGGCCTTTCCATCTTGTTCACAAGACCCTTCGGTCGGGTATCCCCTACGCCAGAGTCCGAGCAAGCAATAGGCAATTCATTTTGGTTAAGTAATTGGCTGGGGGGGAAGATCCCAGTATCAGAAGTATCAACTTCACCTTCCGAGTTCTAAAAAGGCAAATCATCCTTTACTCCCAATGAGTCAGCCTCTATTTGGGGTTCCACCATGTGATTTTCCTTGAAGTATTTAGAATTGAAAGTATAAAATTTCTTACCCAGATTAGGGTTAGTGTCTAAATTTTCTTTAGATTGCTTGAGTTTCAAAAGTGCCAATTTTTGAGCATTTAACTTGGGAGCATTTTTCAAATAATCTGAACTTGTTATGGGTTCTTTATTAGTATCATTGATTCTTCCTTTAGAGTTTCCATCATTATCTTTCATTATATTATTATCCAATTCATTTAAGAGAGAAGAAAAGCCATCTTCCCCCCTCAAAACCTTATCAATAATGTTATTTGTCTCTGCATTCTCCATTTGCGGAGGGTTATTCCTTTTGTTAGTGCTGGTTTTAGGATATTTTTCATCAAGCTGTTGCAGGGTAGGGCTGCATTCCTCAGCACCAGCCCCAAAATTAACATCTTTATTTATCCGCCCCTCGAGGCCATACGACTACACTTTATTTTTACCATTTCCACCTAGAGTGGTCCTGGCATTTGCTCTATTTTTAATTAAAGGGAAATTTCTTTTGAAATGGCCTTCACACCTGCATAGATAACAAGCATTCAACCCTCCTAAAACTTCAATTTCACAGATCACATTTCTAGATTTCAAATTAATTTCTAGCACCTCTGGAAAATTTATTCCAGGGAGCAATGAAACCAAGACCCGAGCATCAGAGTGTGGAAGCAGGGACTTGGTATCATCCGTCTTCAAGATCGTTCCAAATGGTTCAAGCAAGAGATGAACGAATTTCCAAAGGCGGGGCGAAACATGCTTGATAATTATCCACTGAGGGCTAGAGAGAGCCAACACTTCATCCTCTAAAGCCTCCGGGTTCCATGCCAAGGCACGGAAAACCACATTGCCAACATTCCAGAATTGCTTACCAGTTACTTCCAATTGGGATTTTTGATTATTAAAAAATATAACAAACAACCCTTTTTGAATCATGCAACAATAGTAAAATTGCAGCCTTAATTTCTTTTCCCACACTTTTTTAAACCATTCATCCATGAATTTTCTAGCCGGAACCCTATTAGGGTTGACGGCTGCAAAAAAGATTGTCGTTTTAAACAGTTTAGCATCTTCATTTTCAATGGCCTCATCTAGGGCTTTGTTAGGAATGAGAACAACTTTCAATGGAGAAGTCAAGGCAGGCTTACCTTGCCCATGCTCTCCATTGTCCTGAACACTGACGGCTCCACCAATATCAAATTTTGCGCCTTGCGGCAAATGGCTCCTCTCACTAGCGACGACATCTTGGAAAGATTTAGGCACTTCACCATTATCAAAAGAGTAAGATGGGATCTTATTGGATCCATCCAGAGGATCTGAGTCCCCTGCCATCAGTAAGAGAACACCCCTCAGCACCCACCCATGCGAACGGGCCGAGACACCATAGCTAGCACGGGGTCACAGTCACACCCACACCCAACAGATGAGAGCTGAGAAAGATTTAGACAACAAAAACAGAATCCGTCGTGCACCAGGAAAATTGTGGAGGAATGTGGAGGAGGGCTGAGCCTCCTCCATAGGCAGCGGAGAAACCCACCAGCCTAGCAAACCCTTGCACGCGAGAAGATTCCTGAGTATTTTGATGATTATTGATATCCCATATTTATATTTATATTATAATATTATATATAATTATATAGCATAAATATATAAATATATATTACTCTATATAAAAATATGATTTAATTGTTTAAAAATCAATAATAATAAATTAATAGCTGTTATATTACAAGTAAGTGCAGTTAACGAAAACGAAAAAGGGAAAACTGGGTTACAATTAAGAGGGGCCACACTAAGCGTTTGTGCTGTTTAAGTCTTGTTGTCAAACTAATTTTATTTTATTTTTAAATAAATTCAAACAAAATAGTAGTATTTCAGAAAGTTTGGGTTTAAATTAATTAAACAAAGTAAGAAAAAATATACAACTTCTAATCTTTTTCTTTAGATATATCTAATAATATACACATATTTTTTAAAATTTAATAAAAAAAGACTACACATGCCTTCTCATTTTTCAAGGCCAGAAGACCTTTTCCTGCACTTTCAAATCTGTTGTATTTCAATTTATTATGGCCATTTAATAATATTTTTTCTACTTATCTTCTCTCTTAACGAGAGCTCCTTCCTCTTATTATATAAAGCACTGCAATAGCACTGCGTCCACTGCCAACCAAAACAAAAATAACTTAGGTGATGGCAGTGCCAGCTGTACCAGTACCGGTTCCGGTGCAATTGGTGATGCTAGTTCCGATCTAGGTGATGCTGGTTCCGATGCAATTGGTGATTCTGGTTCCGGTCTATGTGATACTGGTTCCGATGCAATTGGTGATGCTGGTGGCGGTGCCGGTGCAGCTGGTGATGGCGCTTCCGGTCTAGATGATGGTTGTGTCGGTGCAGCTGGTGATGCCAGTTCTAGACTAGATGATGGCTCTTTTGGTGTCGCTGGTGATGCCAGTTGCAGTATAGGTGATGGTGGTGCTGGTGCAGCTTTTGATGTCAGTTCCGGTATAGGTGATGACGGTGCCGATGTAGTTTCTGATGCCAGTTCCGATCTAGGTGATGGCGGTGCTGGTGCGGCTGGTGATGTTTCATCTGCACAACGGTCGGGGGATAGATTAACCATCTGGTTGCTGTGGAGGGTAGGAGGAGGGGAAGGACCAACTAAGCTGTTCAATTCAGTGCCAGTGCTTTGTACTGTTTTCAAAGTGGATGTGCCTATCTGTAAGTGAAGCATCTTGCACGTCTCATCTATTTTCTTGTTATGTTCTTGAAGCTGTTGTGCATCCCAGAAAGCTCTGAATTCCCTTTACATGAGCCAATCAAATGAAAAGAAGTTACAATTTGGTGTAAGGAAACAGTGTTGAGCGAACAAAGACAAATATAATGCTTTTGTAGAAAAAATCTTTCACTAAAGTAGTGGTTCCTTACAGAACTAATCCTCATATCAAAGAACCAAGAAGATAACTATAAATTTTTATATATTAATATTTTACCTTTTATATATTTTTCTCTTTTGGGAGCAACATAAGATGGCTCCTTGCACTATTAAGTCGATAGAGTCATTCAGTTCAGTATGTAACTCTATTTTTAAATCAGGAAGCTTCTGAAGTTGGAGAATTATTTTGGACAAATCATTCATAAACTTCAGAAGTCTTAAACGCTCTTTTCTGTTATTTTCAATGGCGTATACAATATTTAAAGCTGCAGCCACCACTAAGAAACCCACTGCAGTCCAATGAACGTTTCCCATAGCATACAACACTCTAATGGTTGTTTGATGTTTGTTTCCAGAATATCCTTTCATCTGCAAAACCAATAAAAAAATTAAAACAAATAATTACCAACAAACAGAATGAGAGTTTCCTCTTCATTTTCCTTCTAAATCTCCATGCGCAGCGTAGCATTTTTCATACAAAGATTTACAAATATAAAAATGGGATCCTTCGTAAAAATGACTATTAAATACAATAATTGCTCACAACAAAATTAAAATTAAAATTGAAATTAAATTTGCATTTTAATATATATATATATATATCATAACATAAATTTCTAACATATAATTCCAATCATATCTATAGATATCTAGTTTCATGTTAGATGTCTAAATATTCTAAGTAAGAAAGAATCTAAATATATAAAAAGTTAGATTGAATCAACATATAAATGTTGAATCCATAGATAAGGGATTGATTTTGTAGGTATGTAAATGATTTTTATAAAATAGAAATGACATTTAGAGTAACAAATAATATATTTATCTATCTAATAGAAGTCACTTTCAATGGAGATATGAACATGATTAATAATGGAAAATCACATGACATCATTTGTCACAACACCAAACTTAGAGCTAAGTACCAATATCCTCTTCATTAATTATAGTGCTTATATATAAACATGTTTCATGTAGTATGCTTGTCTCAACTCATATTTCCAAAGTGATTTACATATTTTGATTAATTAATCAATTAAGCATAGATTATCTATATAGAAAAAAAAAAATTCTTTACATAGATTGGTGAACACAAATGATCTTACATCCCTAGTGTACTGGATTTAGGGTTTGATTTCTATCTTAAGTTTTAGAGTTGATTATGTTACTAATTTTATGTATTAGATCCAAACTTCTTAATACATCCCTATATGTTTTATCATGATGATATCAAAAATAGTAAAATTGTATGATGAACCCTTATATGACATCTTGAACATGTTTCCTTCTTATATGTATAATTTTTATGATACATATAATGATTTAAAATCCAAACTAGGATGAGATTTATTATGTGTTTACACATCCATATGATTTGATACATATATTTTCCTTTAATGTATATGATGTTAGATCACTTGTTATATATGTGATGCCTTATGCTTTACCATGTTATGATATGTTGCTAGATTTTTATTCTTTATTGTATTATTGCATATGGCCAATAGTGATACTTACTTGTAATTCATCACATTATTATTTTTGTGGTCATTCCTTAGGGATACATCCATTGGTTTAAGTGACATTATTAGTTTTATGCTTCTCCCTCCCTAATGTTCATAATATATTTAGCTTACCTCTCCTATTGGTGTTCCATTCGATGTATAAAATACAAGAGGTATTGTTCCTTCTATGAATTCATATTTTCACCCTCTTCTAGTGCTACTATGCTTTATTTTCCCAAACATAACCATTGCACACTCCATGTGGCATATAATTTATTTGATTAACATGAAATTATTAATAATTATCTCAGGATGGCTAGGGTAGAAAACATATTAAATAACCTAAACTTTTCAATGGGATCAAATGCATATGTTTTAGTTGTATAGATATATTTTAAAGAATAATTTATAAATATCGCAATACCACCCAATCCTAATCCTACAAAATGCAACTATAATTTTGGATTCAATTTATAATCATAGGAGTATAGGATTTTATTTGGGCCTCATGAGTTACCTAGACCTATAATTGTTTAAGAAAACTTTTTATTATACTTTGTTATTAAATTCAGGAAACACACCATTGAAAGAGCTTTGGTAGATAATGGATATGGTTTGAATATTTATAACAATATTTTTTATAAGTCCAATGTTAATTCTATTAAATAATTGAATAGCTATAAACACATATGAAACCATAGAATTGAGTAGCAATCCCAAACTTATCATTCCTACAATCATAATACATAAAATAAAGGTTACAAATAAGGATGCATGACACACATATATAGACAAGGGCTCTAGTTATAAATTGTGAAGTGCCACTAGCAACAAACACCTATTAAAAATAATAAGGTAAGTGGTAAACAAATATATAAGAAGAAATATAAAATAGAATATTATTATAATAGAAAATACATGGTTAGCCATGATTAAATATTATAAAAATTAAATAAATTTGTAGAATCAAAGGACAATATTAAATAGTCTGGTAATATGTGGGAAATTCATTTAGTGTTATTAGTTTTCCTCTTACAATTGGAGTAGCTACACTTGATACATTAAATTCAATGTAATGCATGGGATATTAGTCTCTAGTGTTATTTTAGGAATTCTCAGACATGCAATAGTAATAGTACCTTCTACACTTCACTGATATTTCAATTTTGTTTGTCAAAATTGAAGATATTGTTGAACACCCAAAATATTGAGAGGGGGGTGAATTGGTATTCTCTGAAACCACTTAAACATTTAAACAATAATTCCACATAGCATATTCAATTTACAATAAGAAAGGAAAGCATGAAAGCAACCATCAAAACCACATAACACATGAACACCATATTTTTAAGTGGAAAACCCAAAAAGGGAAAAACCATGGTGAAGATTAGCTCACAATATATTTTAACCGGTTATAAGATATTACAAAAAATGATCATAGCAGATGAACTCATTATCCTAGTGGACTCACTACCATAGAAAGAAGAAAAGATAGAAGAGAGGGGTGACACAACCAAAATGAACTATTACAAATGCATCTACAACATGTTGGAATAAAGTTCCATTGAAGCTCAATATACATAGTCAACACACTTCATATCACTCTGCTCTACTCTGCACTCTCATCAATTTCACACAATTCACATAAAAAATATTTATATTATCACTCTACAACACTGAAATGAACTTACATATATATCCATCACATCCACAAACACCTACAACATCAATTAGATTGGCCTAATTAGTGTTGGAAACACAAGGGTAGACAACTAAGAGGGGGGGTGAATCAGTTGTCCCAAAAATTATACTTATTCAACTTATTCAACTTATTCTCATATCTGATAAATAAACATGAAAGCATAAACCATCACCATATCAGAAACACACATAACACCAATATTTTTTTATGTGGAAACCCTATTAGGGGAAAAACCACGGTGGAGGTTAGTCCACAAGATTATACCTTGTTAAAATTATAAAGAAATATAAATGGGGAATGCACATGCATTCAGGCACACTGCCTAGGGCTCACTGCTCAAATACAAAAAGGCTTACTACCCAAAGGAAGACACACTGTCTTACAAAAAAAAATGGATTACATCCACAAGATTTTGAACAAAGAAAATAGCATCTGCTAATGCTTGACTACAGTTCTGGTTAAGCACATAAACTCTTCTTCACTCTTCTTCATACTTTTCCTCTGCCTTCGAAAGATTAGAAAATTATTCACACTCAACACTTGCACATCTCTCGCACGCGTGCCTTCAAATGGAATAATCAATTGCACATATATATCCGCAACTAGGGATAACATCATCTACATGTCGGCTTCAACAAAATAATAAAATGTGTACAAACTGTCGGCACAATCCATAAGCAATTTACAATGTGAATAAACCAATGTCGACTACAACATAGTAAGGACCCAAAACAAAATCCTTGAACATGAAACACCTTCAAAAATTATTCCTCGAAGATCCACAACATGCTACAATCACCCTATCAGCCATGAACATGAAAAACATGAACACGCAAAAGAAAATCACCAATCATGAGCACAATGATCAATTTGGATGGATAACAAAGATAAAGAGCGATCTAGAAACATCCACAAGCATCATGAATCACCAGAGAATCATTCGCAACAACTCAACTTATTAGAATCACATCATCTTCTTTCAGGAACTCCAACTAAAGCAACAGAAAAACTGTCAAAACATAGATACTCATAACTCAATCAAATTTTCATGCGGATCTCTAAAATTTTACGTGGATAAACTAGATACACTTGAAAACAAACCTTTTGATCCACAACCTCTAATCATTAACATACTGAGCTATCCAACATACTGAACTTTTGTGCATCACTGACAACCTGCAACTTATTTTGTTACAATTTTCTCAATATCCTCGACATATACAACCTCAAAGACATTAATGTTAATAGTGTTGACATCAATGACAACCACATATCAGCAACATCCAACAATCTCCCCCTTTGGCATTGATGGCAACACATGATGTGAAAAAAACCATCAACGCAACTTTCTTTTAGCACTTTCTCCCCCTTAGATCTTGACTCTTTTATCCTCAAATTTTCACATGACTCTTCTCCCCACCAAGTTTTTCACATGACTCTTCTCCCCCTTTGACATCAATGAAAAAGATAATGTGTATCTTTCTCCACACAAGATCTGAACCACATTTTTGAACATCTGACTACTCCCCCTAAGTAGCAACCACCACAACATCAATCTAGATCAATATATGACTATGAAATACACAGACTGATGCAAGTCAATGCGTCTTAATTCTGATTATGAGGGGTAATCACCCCTAGCTTCCCTCCAAGATACTCAAAATTATCCTTAGGCAAGGGCTTGGTAAAGATATTTGCAATTTGTTCCTTTGTGGGCACATACTCCAGTCTGACTTCCTTTTCACTCACCTTCTCTCTCATAAAGTGAAACTTGATAGATATATGCTTGGTTTTTGAATGCAGCATTGGATTCTTAGAAATGTTAATTGCACTTGAATTATCATAGAATATAGCATTAGGTTCATCATACACAACTTTGATATCTTTCAGCATCCACTTCATCCACAATACTTGAGTACAATTGCTAGTAGAAACAATGTATTTTGCCTCTACAGTAGATAGAGAAAATGGCATTCTGCTTCTTACTTAACCATGAAATCAGTTTCTTTCCCAAGAAGAATGCACCACCACTAGTACTCTTTATGTCATTCACATCTCATGCCCAATCAGCATCAATAAAATCACTCAAAGTAAGATCATCTTCTTTAGGATACCATAGGCCAAAATCAACTATCCCCTTCAAATATCTGAAAATCCTCTTCACAACTGTCACATGAGATTCCTTAGGATCAGCTTGAAATCTTGCAACAATGTATACGACATTCATGATACCAGGTCTAGTTTGAGTCAAATAAAGCAATCCACCAATCATGGATCTATATCTAGTCTGATTTGATTTCGGAGAATCATCATCATGTGTCAACTTACATCTGGTCACCATAGGTGTACCAATGGCTTTGAATCTTCCATACCAAACTTCTTTAGCAGTTTTTTCACATACTTGGACTGAGATATAAAGATCCCTTTATCTAGCTGAGTAATTTGCAATCCCAGAAAGAATTTCATTTCTCCAATCATAGACATCCCAAACTCATTTTGCATCTCGTCATCAAACTTCATGCACAGACTATCATCTCCTCCAAAAATGGTATCATCAACAAAGACTTCAACAATCAAATATTTATCATGATCAATCTTGAAGTATAAGTTACTATCAGCAGTACCTTTATTAAATCCAAGCTTCAACAAATACTTGTCCAATCTGGCATACCATGCTCTTGGGGCTTGCTTGAGTCCATACAATGCTTTCTTCAATAGGAAAACCATATTTCCCTAATCAATCAATTGAAATCCATCAGGTTGCTCAACATACACTTCTTATTCCATTCACCATTCTAAAATGCTGACTTGACATCCATTTGATAAACCTTGAAGTTTTTGTAAGTAGCATAAGCAAGAAATAGTCTCACAACTTCAATCCTAGCAACAGGGAAAAAGTTTCTTCAAATTCAATTCCTTCCATTGAGAATATCCTTTAACAGTCTTGCTTTGTTTCTAACAACTTCACCTTGCTCATTCATTTGTTTCTAAGACCCATTTAGTTCCAATTACATTTTTGTCCTTAGGTCTAGGAACAAGAATTCATGTATCATTCTTTCTCAATCTTAGTAGTTCTTCTTTCATTGCTTCCATCCAATTTCATCTTTGCATGCTTCATTGACACTATTAGGCTCGATCTTTGAAATCAAACAATATTCTTCTACAATTCTTCTTCTAGTTTGGACACCTTTGTTCTTATCACCAATAATTTGATCTTCTTTGAATGATTTAGTCTTTACATACCTTGGAGTCTTAGGATGCTCTTAAACTTTTGGCTCTTGTGATCTCTCTTTTGTACTGTCACTAGTTCCTTCCTCTTGATTTTCTTGATTCACTGGAATGATCTAAGCTTGATTTTGAGTCTGAACTTTCTTTCCCATGACTGAACTATTATTCTAATCATTTGAATCATATCCACAGGTTCTAGATAGTCTAACTATGTCTTCATCAACCTTGACATTTTCACTTTCAACTACTTTCCTCAATCTCTTATTGTAGCACCGGTAGGCCTTGCTTTTTAGTAGAATAACCAAGAAAGATTCCTTCATCACTTCTAGCATCAAATTTTCCTATATCTTCATCTCTTTTAATATAGCATTTACTCCCAAAGATTTTGAAGTATCTAACAGTAGGCTTATGACCATACCATAGCTCATAAGGAGTCTTACCAGTATCACCTTTGACTTGTACTCAGTTGAGAGTGTAAACAGCAGTACTCACAGCTTCTCTCTAGTAGATATGAGGAGTATTTCCTTCTAGCATCATAGTTCTAGCAGCTTCTTCAATTTTCATGTTCTTCCTTTCCACAACTCCATTTTGTGGAGGGATCTGCGGTGCAGATAATTGTCTATTTATCCCATGCTCTTCACAAAAAGAATTAAACTCATTGGAAGTGAATTCACCAGCTCTATCTGTTCTCAAACATTTAATCTTCAAACCTGTCTCTATCTCAACCATAGCCTTAAAAATATTGAATTTCTCTAGAGCTTTAGATTTTTCCCTTAAGAAAGTAACCCACATCATTCTAGAATAATCATCAATAAGTAACATGAAATACATGTATCCTTGTAAACTTCTGACTCTAGAAGGACCACACAAGTCATTATGCACAAGCTCCAACACTTCATTTGAACAATGCTATTTGCTCTGAAATGAAATTCTAGTTTGCTTCCCTAACATTCCTTGCATATGGCATTAGTCATTTTATCAACTTAGGAAGATCTCTCACTTCCTAAGTAGAACTTATCTTGGTAATATTATCAAAGTTTACATGACACATTCTCCTATGCCACAACCAACTTTCATCAACATGAGCAATCAGACAACTTTTACTAGCAGCACTCAGGTGAAAGATATTACCTTTTCTTTTGTACCAAATGCAATCACATTTCTAGAACTTCCCAATATTCTACACTTTCCATTCTTGAATTGAAGATTGTATCCATTGTCAACCATCTATCCAACACTTAAAAGATTATGCTTCAAACCTTCCACATATAGAACATCATCAATATTATGCTTACCATCAAGAGAAATGGATCCTCTGCCACTATTACACCAGCTTTGTCATCACCAAATCTTACAACACCACCATCATACTTTTCCAAGCTCACAAACTTACTTTTATCACCTATCATGTGATAATCTGAGCATCCACTGTCTATCACCCATTCATCTTTTTATTCAACTCTGGCAGCTAGGGATTTCTCCACATTTGTACAACTAGTAGATTCAGAAGGCACTATATCAATTTCCTTGATAGCAATAAATACCCATTCATCCTCACTTGCATTTCCTTTATCAAATTCATCATCTGTCACACCTTCATCAACAGCATAATAACACTTCCTCTGAAATCTAGGCTTGTTAGTTCTTGTCTTAGGAACTCTTTTCAAACACCTTGATGCAAAATGACCTATCTTATTACAAGAAAAACATTTAATAGGAAATTTCCCTTTATACTTACCTTCTCCTCTGGCTTCTCTCTTGACAATAAGTGCTTCAAGCTCATCTAGTTTTCTCTCTTCTTCTTCAATCTCTCTCATTTCCTCCTCATACTTTACCATTTTTCTAGAAGAAATTTCACCCGAATCATATCACTGCTTATCTTTTCCGGATATAGTAGCCTTGAATGCAAATTATGTCTTAGGAAGAGCATCACCAAATTCACTCAACTCAAAAGCAATAGGCTTACCAATCAACATGTCTTTGGTTACATTTTTCACAGTCTGGATCTCCTCAATAGTAATAACTTTGGCTTTGTATGTAGTAGGCAAGGATCTGAGCACTTTAGCAACAATATTTGATTCTTCCAATGTTCCACGAGCACATCTGATACTACACACAAGTTCATTCACTCTCTGCATAAAAGAAGTAATGATCTCATCATCACCCATTCTCAACATTTCATATTTCCCTTTCAAGCTTTGCAACTTAGCAATCTTCACATGAGCATCACCTTCATACAAAGTCTCCAACTTTTTCCAGATCTCATAAGCAGTCTTCAAATCCATTACATTTGTCATCTTGGAATTAGTCAAAGAACTCAACAATGCTTCCTGATCCCTTGTAATGTTTTAGTAGGGTTCACCAATGCATCTCAGATGACACTCCATTCAAGTCTTCCACAAAGAATAATTTGTTCCATCAAATCTCAGACTATCCTTCTTATAAGTCGTCATCCCAGATCACCTCAAGCTATTAAACTTCTTTCGAGGAACCTGCTCTGACACCAATTTTTGGCAACACAAGGGCAGACAACTGAGAGGGGGGGTGAATCAGTTGTCCCAGAAATTATACGTATTAAACTTATTCAACTTATTCTCAGATCTGATAAATAAACATGAAAGCATAAACCATCACCATATCAGAAACACACATAACACCAATATTTTTTATGTGGAAACCTATTAGGGGAAAAACCACGGTGGAGGTTAGTCCACAAGATTATACCCTATTAAAAGTATAAAGAAATATAAATGGGGAATGCACATGCATTCAGGTGCACTTCCTAGAGCTCACTACTCAAATACAAAATGGCTTACTGCCCAAAGGAAGACACACTGTCTTACAGAAACATTCGGATTACATCCGCAAGATTTTGAACTGAGAAAATAGCATCTGCTAATGCCTGATTATAGTTCCAGTTAAGCACATAAACTCTTCTTCACTCTTCTTCACACTCTGCCTCTGCCTTCAAAAGATTAGAACATTATTCACACACAACACTCAGACATCTCTCACACACATGCATTCAAATGGAATAAACAATCACATATATATCCGCAATGAGGGATAACATCATCTACATGTCGGCCTCAACAAAATAATAAAATGTGTACAAACTGTTGGCCCAATCCGTGAACAATTTACAATGCAAATCAACCAATGTCAGCCACAACATAGTAAGGACCCAAAAAAAAATCCTCGAACATGAAACACTTTCAAAAATTATTCCTCGAAGATCCACAACATGCTACAATTACCCTGTCGGCCATGAACATGAAAAAAATGAACACGCAAAATAAAATCACCAATCACGAGCACAACGATCGATGCAGATCAACAACACAGATAGAGCATGATCTAGAAACATCCACAAGCATCATGAACCACCAGAGAATCATCTACAACAACTCAACTTACTAGAAACATCCACAAGCATCATGAACCACCAGAGAAGCATCTGCAACAACTCAACTTACTAGATTAGCCTATCATTAGGTCCTCATAGGCTAATGATGGTGATTAGAGGGCCTTGTGAGGGAGTTATTGAGCTCTTCATATGGAAGTTTGTGGTATTTCCTTCTTAGGGACTTGGTGATATTCAAGGTTTTCCTTTTGGAGGTGTTTTGGACTCAATTTATGCATACTTACTATTTTTAGTAAATCACTCAATTGTTGGGGTCCAATATTACTATTATAATAAGGCACCCTGGTGAGCAAAGGATTCAATAGGCTACCTTCTAGCACTGACGAAATTGGCTAATGATGATTATTGATGGAGTTATGGTATTTAATTATTATTAAAATGATACTTTAATAATAATTAATTAATTATAAAAACTTGAATAACATTAAATGGCTTATTGACTTTATTATAAAGGCTTATTTAATGTTATAAAGTCATTATAAAAAGTCATTGATATGAGCACCCAAATGAATGATATTATAAAAGCAACCAAAGAAAATATATTTTATTGTATTTAAATGAATTAAGGCCTTGGGAGTCATGCTTTTTGGAGAGGATATAAAAACCTTTGAAAAAGCATTTCAATCATTCATTATTCAACACTTATGAAAATTTGATGTTTTTGCTAAGAAGAGGAGAAACAAGGATTTCTTACTGCAGATTGATCTTGGAGAATTATTTTCTCTTAGATTCAAGCATTCTATAGGTGTGAGATAACACCCAAGTTTTGCTTATCAGGTGGCTTTACATCAGAAGTCACATTGTGCATATTGAGGAGATTATTATAGGGTTTTTAGATGAACATTGATAGTGATCAGAAATATATGAGTTGTTGATGGTTTGAATTGTTGATAGGATCTTTATTGGGCCATACTATCACCATTTTTTGGGTCGTACAAGACTATACCTACTGAATCGTATAGTGTTTAAGCTTGGCAGTTTGATCCTAGGCTGAAACACCTAGGTATTGAGTAGTATTATACATTCTTCTTGGGTGGCCATGTCTTAGCATTCATAGCATATGATTTATGAGGTGGAGAATTCATCATTTTGTGCTAGGAATCCATTTATGAATGTTTCCATGTTGCTGATATAATTTCCATAAATTGCAATTCACAAAGCTTTGGCTCTTTGGGTATGAAATCATTGCAAAGCAATCAATAAATAAATCTGAATTGAAAGTATATTGCATTTGCTTTCATAGTTTTTTGTTTGCAATCTATTTATGTATTACATTACACTCTATTTTATTTCTTGGCAATCTATTTCTCAAGAACACAAAAATCATAAAAACTATAAAACCAAGACACAACCAGGAAATTCTCAGTTAGTAAATATCCAAATCGGGGTGGGATATTTCAATGGTATCAGAGCAGTTTTCTTGTCATCCTATTGGGTGAATTAGAAATATTCAAAGCTTAAAATCCAGCCAGCCTATTGAGTACCTGATCTCAGTTGCAATTGATTGGTGGTTTGGTAAAAATGAAGTCTATGCAAGAACTCATGGCAAAATTGATGGATGTTTTTGAGGACTTTATACAACATCCAAAAAATTAGACCCTCTGTTTGTGAAGGGAAGGAAATAAAAAACAAATGCACATAATTTTACCAGTATAGAGGAAAAAGAATAATATAGGGAAGGTTATAAATAGGAAGCCAATCAACTCTTTGAGGACTACCAGAGCATGCCAGATGATTTTAAAACATGATACTCTTTTAATAGATATCTGAATTGTGTTGTTACCCTAAGTCCTGGAAAGATTGGTTTGATAAAGTATATTAGGAGGATGTTTAAGGAAAAAAGTTCATTTAAAGGGGAAAAATTTAGTAATGGGAAATATGTTTTTGATAGAATAAGCAGGGAAGGGCCTTGATCTGATGGAACAATAGAAAATCAAAAAGAACAGTCAAGGTGGGAAACAACACCACCAACCAAACCAAAAAATAGCTTTAGGATGGCACGCATGCCCCAATATTAAAACCATTGCTATAGTCCAACCAAAAACTATCAAAAAAAATTGGTTACTACCAACTAAATTAGAGCTACGGAGGGCATTAATTAAGTCCACAATATACCAGGTGGTATTCCACCAAATATTATAGAGAATTAACGAACAGTCCCAGAAATTGGTATAATTCAAAAAACCCATCAAAAATAGGAAAATAGCAAACCAAGCCATTAGTTGGCTTTCCTAAACAGGTCCCCATACTCTACTAAGAGAGCTGCATATTCACGCCAGTCAGGTCCCTCAGTCTCATCCAATAGTTTGAGAGCGTCAGATTTCCCCTGCTTCTTCAATTTTTTGGATATCTTCTCTTCTCCCGAGGTCACTCCCAGCATCGCACATCTCATTAACCTATTAGTGACTCTCATCAAAGAAACCAAAGCCTTTTCCATATCCTCGAATTGGACCTACAAAAAGGTTAATCTAGTTTTTTTTAAATCAATACTTAATTCTTCATTTTTATTCTCCAGACCGGAAAGCCCAACATCCTATTCGTTCTCAATTTCATTCTTTTCCTTAGACAGCTCTACTTGCTTGTCCTCTTCCTCGTCTTTTTCCTCCTCCAAATCTTCTTCCTCCATATCATAGGCAGTTTTCTCAAAATCATAATCTTCAAAATCATCATCTACCTGAGCCTCAAACTCCTCATAACCCGAGATATCCTCCACATCCAAAAACACTTTTTCGTTCCCCTTTTTCTCTTTTGAGGCCACCTTCGCAACCAAGCGGACCTTCTTCCACCGCTCCCCTATCCCTGTAAATTCTCCTTGACCTTCTCCTTTTGATATATGAATAACTTCACTAGGATTGACCTCCCTTCTAGGTTTCTTGGCTTTTGGGGGCTCATGCAGTAGGGGAGAGTATTTTCTCTTTTCAGGGGTAGCTCTGGAAAGCAACAAGTCAACATTCTTTGAATCCTCACTTTTCTCCAGGATTGAGGGGTAGAAGGGTTTGACACATTAGCCACCAGAGAGTTGCTCTTAGCAGGGATAAGCAAACATCTCACAACAATAGCAGGAGGGTTGCGGGGAAGTTGTTCAACAGCCAGGGGTTCAACAACATCCGAGTTAACCACCCTTCGTGGTTCAACATTGTCCTCATTAGACTGGACAAGGTTCTCAACTCTTGCATTAAGAGGTTTTCCATGGGGATTTTGGGAAAGGGAAAATTTGTACAAAGTAAGCATTAGGCCCTGATGGAGTGGCAGGTTAGCACCTTCTCAATATTCAGCTACATAGAGGACAGAAGGTAAAACGGCAGGTTTATGCGCTCCCCATGTCTGATGTGGTTTAAAATAGGAAAGTGATAAGCATGGACAAACATATAGCGACCTTCAAGAGTAAAATAGCGCATAACAAATAGACTCACAAGGGAAAAAGGAGGAAGTTCGAGTCTTGCATATACCCATTCTGGAACCACTTGAGATTTTCTCCTTCATGTAGAAAATTATCCACAAATCTTTGGTAATCAGCTCCACTTTTTTTAGCAACCTTCAAACTAGAATTCTGCAACCCTGTAGCCTCGGCTATGAAATGAGAAGTAGCCTCAAATTTCACAGCTCCTATAGAAACCCAACCTCTCCTCCAAGAATTAGTGAATTTTGTCGTTAAACTTTCATTATAGCTTTGAGGGATTGGAAGAAGGATGCCATTCCTGCATTTTCAAACATACTCTAGAGGTCGCCATTCTATGTTAGCGCTTGGCAGTTAGACGGTTTAGTTCTTTTTCTCAGGCCTCCCATCTTGCTCGTCTATAAGTTCTTAAGTAGAGAATGGTTAGAATTCATGCTCCCCCTCACAAACTGCTTTCTTCCCTTATTGCAACCAGCATTCAAAACCCAAACTAAACACAGAGTCACAAAAGACTTGCAATTCGAGAAGTTTCTTCTAAGGGACGACAACTTCACATTTCCCAAAATCCAAAAAGCATTATGAATTTTGCAAGCAATAACAACCATAATTAATTTCTTTCCATTTCCCTCTATAGAAATACGTGAATAACTAATAGAGGGATTTTTGGCACATATTGAAATGCCAACCTAAGTTATCAAAACCAATATCAGCATGTGATTTTTTATCATACTCTTTAAAACGGGAAATTAATGAGATTATCTCCTTCAAGGATCCTCCTATACCTGCACGTACACCTTAAGCCATCATTACTGGGAAAGCTTGATAGTGCCACTATGTACCCTTCCGTCCCACCAACATCCAATATTTTAGATACGCCTTTGATATTCATTTTCAAACTTTTCATTGAGGATGACATCTTTAAGAGGTGGTGGCATATTTCCATTTGTCCACCATGTCTAACCCCTACACTCTAGCGCCACATTGGCAACAAAATCAACGGCTTTATTCCCTTCCCTATACACATGTTGAACCCGACAGATAGTAAAGAAATTTTTGATTAATTTACATCTGTCTATAATATTTTTTAAATCCCATGGGGGTGCAGCAGCATCATTTAAAATGTCCACAATTAACTTTGAGTCCCCTTCGATGATTACATTTTTGAAACCCAATTCCTTTAGGAAATTGAAGGTGCCAAGAGCAGCCATAACTTCAGCTTTGTTGTTAGAGCAGATACCAAGGTTCACTCCAAAAGCCATTATACAGTCACCAAATTGGTTTCTCACCAAGCCACCTGCTCCAGCCTGACCCGGGTTGCCTTTTGAGCAGCTTTCAAAGTTGCACTTCACTCAATATTTTAAAGGAGGACTCCAGACAGTACCCATCCTATTAAGCATCTTAGACTAGTTCAGATTGGTTAAGTCTCTACTTAAACCCCAATTTTGTTTTATTCTCATCTCCTTGTAGTTCGACCAGGAGTTGGAGAAGCCATTTCTACTTGCCTCAATATTTTCCTTAATTTGAGTTCTAATTATTTGAAACACCTCCCCACTACTTCTCTCCACTTCTCTAAAAATTCTATTATTTCTCTCCCCCCAAATCCCCCAAGTAACAAAAGAGGGAACTTGATTCCACAAATCCACAATAACATTATGAGAGAAAGGACAGTTAGACCATCCTTCAATAAACAGCTTCAAAGAGTTTGGAAACACCCAATCTAAAGACAACAACTACAACATCTTGGACCACACTTCCCTCACATAATTACAATGGAAGAACAAATGAGATATCGATTCTTCCTCCTGTTTGCATAGAGAACACCAATTAACCAGTTGGAACCCTCTCTTAACCAGGGTATCAATGGTGAGGATATTGCCATGGGAAGCAGTCCACTAGAAATAATTAATTTTAGGAATTAGATTCTTAAGCCACACCACTTTCCAAAAAGAATTAGAAACAACATCTTGGATCCTCTCCAAGATGCCAACAAGTAACAAGATTTTTTTTTAGTATGATACACCTCATTGTTCAGTGCCTATTGATAGGAACAATGTGAGTAGGTATGATGGAACCTTCAAATCAGATAATAATGATGGTTCTACATTTAATCTCAATGATAAGGTTACAAGATCTCCTAAAATGAGCAAGAACCAAATGAGAAGACAAAATAGATGCTTCTCATGCAAAGGATTTTTGGAGCTTAACCACCAATGCATAGATAAAAAGGTGAAAAAACTTGAAGTAGAAAAATCAATCACAAATGAAGAGCCAAAGGAACAAGAACAAGAAAGGAAAGAAGAGTCACTTGTTTTTGATTTGTAGCCTACAAGTGATTATGGCAAAAGAAAAAATATGTCATCATGTGGGAGTCCTAAAGAAGATGAGACCATGTTTACAATCCCACTTCAAACATACGAGAATTTGAATCAAAAGGAATCACATATTGCATCCTTGAGTCTTTAGATTAATCACAAAGAGAAAGAGAATGCAAACATGGATCGACCACTTGGAGATGTTGAAAACATGATGCAAAGGTATGACAACAATTCTAATTTTTACAACATCAGTCATATTTCCTTGCATCATCATGAGATAGCAGCCATTTCACATGAGAACGATGGTTTTCTGGAGTCTTATAATATTGGTATTCAAGATTTGGGTGTTGAAGATGAATTATGTGTTGTAGATTCATGCCAAAAATATTTTTATTTTGTATATCAGACCTTGGAAGATGTGAACAAGACACAAGTTTTGTGTGATGGGTGGTTACAAAAAGCTAGAAAGGCAAAGTTATTGGTTGCCCAAGCAAAACAATGCTTACAAGAGGTCAAGGAACATTGCAACCAGCTAGATCAAGCAAAGAAGCAGAGGGAGTCACACCTTAGATCTCTAATTCTTCCAAGGGAATAATGTGTAGGAGTTGAGCATGCAAAGGAGGAGCCTCTTGAGATAAGGAAGCAAGAAGAATATGTGGTTGTGTGTGAACAAGAGAAAAGGTATGATTCAAAAAATTATGTTGGTATATATAACTTGCTTCTTGAGACTCATGAGTTATTTCTAGTTGAGAGTCCTTTAAAGGCTCAAGTCCTAATGTTGGGTGGAAAAGTTGAATACACACTTAGTGGATCAACCACTAATGTTATGGGACCATGGGTGAGGTAGATTTGGGTTGGTGTGCGAGCATTCATGATACACTTAATGAGGTACAACCCTCTCATGTTGATGGCTCTACATTAGAGTATGTAGATGATCTACTTAAGAGAATTGTGTTGCATACCATGGAGATTATTGTGCACAATTTATGTGGGGATGATTTTCAATGTTGGCATATAGGTGGTGATAGATGTGGCATGATAGTTCGATGGGATCATGATGTGTTGCTGCACCACTCTTAGCATGGTGAAGATTATATCAGAGTGGCACAGGGAATTCAGCGGGTAATGTGTTTGGTAGACTTCCATTTTGGTTATGGGATCCAGGGATTTCTATGTCTGGTAGATTTCTCTACATCGGGTTAGTTTTTTATAGTGATGTGTATCATTGGGCATTCTACAAATTGATTTGGGATCCCAACATTTGGGCAGCATGCCAAGGCATTCAGTTGAGATTGCTTGAGGTCAAGCAATTTCGAGGAGGACAAACTGTAATGTCCCCTTTTTAGCCAGTTTCAGAGTTTGGTGGATAAGCCTATCATCATGTCCTCGTACGCTAATGATGGCAATTAGAGGGCCTTGTGAGGGAGTTATCGGGTTCTTCATATGGCAATTTGTGGTGTTTTCTTCTCAAGGACTTGGTTATATTCAGGGTTTTCCTTTTGGATGTGTTTTGGACTCAATTTATGCATACTTATTATTTTTAGTAAGTCACTTAGTTGTGGGGATCCAGTCTTACTATTCATAGTATTTGGCACCCTAGTGAGTAGAGGATTCAGTGGACTACCTTCTGGCACTGATGGAATTGGTTAATGATGATTCTTGATGTAGTTATGGTATTTAATTATTATTAAAGTGATGCTTTAATAATAATTAATTAATTATAAAAGTGAATAACATTAAATGGCATTATTGACTTTATTATAAAGGCTTATTTAATGTTATAAACTCAAATTATAAAGTCATTGGTATGAGCGCCCAAATGAATGATATTGTAAAAGCAATAAAGGAAAATATATTTTATTATATATTTAAATGACTTAAGGCCTTGGGAGTCATGATTTTTGGAGAGGATATAAAAAGCTTTGAAAAAGCATTTTGAAATCATTCATTATTCAACACTTATGAAAAGTTGATGCTTTTGCTAAGAAGAGGAGAAAAAAGGGTTTCTTGTTGCATATTGATGTTGGAGAATGATTTTCTCTCATATTCAAGCATTCTACAGGTGTGAAATAACACCCAAGGTTTGCTTATCAGGTGGCTTTACATCAGAAGTCACATTATGCAGATTGAAGAGATTATTATAGGGTTTTTAGATGAACATTGACTATGATCAGAAATATAGGAGTTGTTGATGGTTTGAATTGTTGATAGCATCTTTTTGGGCCATACTATCACCATTTTCTATGTCGTACAAGACTGTACCTGTTGGGTTGTATAATGTCTAAGCTTGGCATTTTGATCCTAGGATGAAATGTATAGGTATTGAGTAGTATTATACCTTCTTCTTGGGCATCCAAGTCTTAGCATTAATAGAATATGATTTATGAGCTAGGGAATTCATCATTTTGTGCTAGGCATCCATTTATGAGGGTTTCCAGGTTCCTGATATGATTTCCAGAAATTGCAACTCACAAAGCTTTGGCTCTCTAGGTATGAAATCATTATAAAGTAATCAATAAATAAATCTAAATTGAATGTATATTGCATTTACTTTCATAGTTTATTTTTTTCAATTTTTTTATTTATTACATTACACTCTATTTCATTTCCTAGCAATTTGTTTCTCAAAAACACAAAAATCATAAAAACTATAAAACCAAGACACAACCAAGTCGTTCTTAGTTAGTAAATATCTAGATCGGAGTGGGATATAATTTCAAAACCACAATGTTGGCATCAATGATAACACTTCATATTGTACAACTCATGCTCATACTCATGCTCATGTTTCCAACAAGTATATCCATGAAAAACTCCACAAACTTCAAACAATCTCCCACTTTATCATTGATGGCAACATGCATATATATATATATATACATACATATGTTTGTATATATGTGTGTGTGTGTGTATGTATGTATATATATAAATATGTATGTATGTATACATGGGAGTAAAAAAACTCCAAAAACTTAACCAAATTCCCCTTAATAGTTCTATCTATCAAATGGAAACAAAATTTACACTAGAAAACCATCTCTATCATCCACATATATATAGTGAAATCTGAATAGGAAATCTGAAATGCATAACAAGAAAATAAATGTATGCAATCAACCAGAAGAAGCATTTGACACCTACAACTTCTCAAGGTGTGCTTTCTAATCTTTCTTTCCTTCTTCCCATCCTTTCTTTGCTAGGCCAAGCATGTGGCTCTATGTCTCAAACTATATGAGGAGTTCTTCTCCATCATCCAGAGTGTTGGGTACTGGATTTAGCTTCACTTATTTTTCTACACTCATCAAGGCATTGGAAATGGGTGTGAATTTTGCATTCACTGGATCCTTGAGTTGTCCAAACTATGCTATAATCTTCTTTTTTTGTACTTGCAGTTGGAAGAACTACTCGTGAAAATTCTCAATCAATGACCTTATGTTCCAATTAATATTTTGTGTTAGATTATAGGCACCAAATGCCTTATCAATAAGGGACTCAATGGATTCTATCTCATCCTTAATGCTCTCAATGAAGCTAGGCCACTTCATGCAAAATTAAAACAATACCTTAGCTTTTCTGACACAATTCTATACATCTTTAAGATTATCCTAAAATTTATTATGTGTGGTGGCACATTTCTCTGTTATATCCATTAATCTCTTATCATTCACCTTTTTATCTATCTTCTTCATTTTTTCCTTTAGACCACGAGAATATTCTTTAAACGAATCAAATAAAAACTTAAAATTATCCATACTGAATAAGGAATTAACAATTCTTGCACCGAGTATGCTCTCATGTAGCACATCCACTTCTTCATCAATAAGTTGTTTGGGGAGTTTATAAGATTTCTTTCCAGACAAATGCATGGAATGCATCATCTAACTATAACTTTTTGCAATAGATCTATTTTATCCATCTACCTACCCTTGTTGCATTGGAAGCTATAGTAGCTAGGTAGACACAACTAGCTAGAATTGGAGTTGCATTCTCAAAAATTTACTTAACGTATATTTAGAGGTACTAGAAGATTCTCCAACCATCTTCATGTTCTCTTATTCATCCTTTTCCAAAACCTTTTCTTTGTCACCAATGTTGATTTCTGCTTTCTCATAATTCTTCTTAGCATTGTCAGGCTTTCCTCATCCTTCTTTTCTTTAGTACCGAATGCATTTAGAATCCTTTTCTCATCATCAATAGATTTATTAGTGTTATCTATAGGAGGCATATTTTTTGTATTCTATTATTCACTGGTCTTTGGGTTATCTTGTGCAACCTCTGCATTCTTCTCTAGTTCTGAAGGAGGGGTGTTTTTTCTTGTAGGTGCATCCTCCTTCTGTGCCTCTATACCATTTTCTTCTGCAGTAGTATTTTATCCTACTAGAGGAGCATCACCAGTAACACCTTCTGCAATGTTTTCACCACTGGTGACATTTTCTTCTGCAACATTTTCTTCTGTATCCAAAAGAGTTTCATCCTACACATTTTCCTCTTTTGTTCCATTCTCATGTTGAGCATCTTCTTGTTGTGTTTTTTCTATTATATTAACTTCCAAAGCAGAAATATCATCATGCATATGCTCTTTAGTGTCTACAGTTAGTCCTAATATCTTTTCCAAATCAAAAACCTTCTCCATAGTTTCGTTCTGGAGCCTCTCAAGATCATTCTAATCTCTGCACATAAGGGTGGTTTCCCTTTTCTTTTTTTAAAACTCCTTACTATACAATTAAGCCAATGTGGCTTTATTTTCATCCAAGAGAGGTCCACTAACCTTCTCCAAATCAAAATATCTTGACTTTCCTTCTTCATCGATGGCTTTCTATCTTCTAGCATATAATACATTCTTCAACTCCATGGGCAATTGTTTTTCAATATTCTTCATATTCACTTCAAAAGTAACAATGTATTTTACAAATGTTGCTTCTATAGTTTCCTTATCAACATCATATGTTGTAGTATATAATGTAGTTATTTCTCTAACATCTCATGCTCTACAATGCCATTGAGTAAAGAATCTAATCTCATGGCCCGCTATGTGGTCTTACTGAAGGGGAAGAATTACCCTTCTTCTTTGCTTCTAGTGACTTCTTTCCCTTACTGGATTCTAGTTTCTTCTCCCTCATCTATATCATATAGCCTTCCTTCTCCTTTTCAACTTCAGCCTCACTGTCGGTGTCCACAATGTCAACCTTTTGTCTCTTCCCACTGGACTCTTCTTCAAATGTACTGAATCTTTTCCAAATCAGAGGCTCTATATCTTCTTCTTCCTCCTCTTCTTCATCAACATTGACACTGACAAATTTTTCTCTCTTATCCTTTTCATTTATTCTTCTCCTCATAGGGTTTGTTTGTTGTTTTGCTGGAGTGGTCCCTTTTCTTTCTCAAGAACCTTTTTCTTCTTTGTCAAAAAAATTTTCTCCTTCATCGGGGCACTTGTAGAAGCTTTCCTCTTCTCTCCTATGACAAGCTTAGTCCCAGAGGACTTGGGGGAAATTGGAGGGGTAGTAGCTACCAAATCTCCTGACACTAGAAGATCCTTCTAGAGCACCAAATAAGACTTTAGCCTTCTCTACTTCTTCTTTCCTAAGGCCCACCAACTCCGCAACTTGTGCACTAATCCTCTCAACATTCTTCTTAATCTATTTTTTTCTTTGATCCATGTGCACCTTCATGGAATTCTCCTCATAAGTACCATACCTCTACTCAAAGGCGTCTCTTGGTTTGCTCAACATGAAATCTACTAAAGCGGTGATTTCTTCCTTTGTGATCTCATACCCTATCTCTGGGATCTAGACATCCCTAGGCTCAATGGCCTATATGATGCAATATTCTTTTGAAACAAGAAAAGTAATGTCATTTTTGTACTTTTCAACCATATTTTGGGGAATCCTCTCTTTGGCCTACATGTTTTTTTGAAATACTTTGAAAAATCCTCATAGAGATTCATTTTGTGCATCTGTATCACCTAACCTCCTTAGGTGGTTTCTAATTTGATGTGCTACCAATCTGTCCTTCAACCAAACTATGTTCTTTGTTTTGAGTAGCTCTCTCAAAAAGTAAAACAACAAAAAGATAATCAAAGTTTCAAACTTGAAGGGATACTTTGAATCCTTGGTCTTCTACAAGTTCTTAGTTAATTGTGCCCTAAACAACTCGCACAAATCAAAGCTTGCACCATTCACCACCATCTCACAAGTAATGTTAATTACAATCGTTGATACCGAATTCTCCTTGTTAAAAAAGTATTTTTTATATCCAATCAACATGGTGACATACTAGATTAATAGATATTTAATATCCTTGATTTTCAAAGCTTTGTTGTCATACTTCACTCTTGTTAACTCCATCACCACTTCATTCTTCACAAACTTTAGGTTTGAAACTAGTTTGGTTGAGCACAAACCTATAATAACCCTAATTTCTCCTTGGTGATCATATGAGGCATATCAAACCAAAAAAAATTGTCATGTATTCATCTTGGGGCATACCTTACCCACACATCATCATGACAAAAATTAGGGAAATTTTACCATATGTCACTTGCTTCTTCTCCACCAAGCTCTGGAATTCAGGTTTTAGCATGAAATCATCTCTAGTGAGTTCCTTGACCCACACATCACCCAAATTTGAGTGATCTTATACTTCCAGCTTTGTATGAATTTAAGTTCTTACATCCTCAGTGTGGAGCACACCATACATAATCCTTGAAAATGCATCATTTGGGGACCGATCTCCATAGACTTGTCAGGATGTCTCTTTAATTTAGGTCGAGGTTTTTCTAAGAACTCAATAACTCATGGAGTATCCATTTCAAACACTTCAAAAACCTTTATGAACACTTAGGAAAAGATCAGTTGTAAATACCTTTGATTTCCTTTCAGTTAGGATTTCATGTGTAAGGACTTTTGGAATGCTTCACTTCACTCTTCACTACTCTTCTCTCTTCGAATGCTTGTTTTCAAATGACTTAGACTGAACATTAAATCACTTATAAACATTTCACCATAACCTAAATCACATTAAATTCTTATATTGATAAATTTGTCAAACCTTAACTGTATTACACAATCACCTTCAAATTCTCTGCAAACTTTTGCATCTTGATATTTTCCACCGATGTCTTCTCCAATAGGTTAACCATGTCAACCCTCACCTTATATCCATGTGTTGATGCATTAGCACCATCTCTCTAGAAGGGGATAAAATATCTTATGTTAATTCCCCCTTGAGCCAAAGCTCTTAACTTAGTTTTCAAAGGAAACATCTGCACCAGATGCTAGTACAAGCTCATCCTTAACCTCTGCCTCTTCATTATTTTTCCATATCTTGTTCATATCTTTCTTTATCTCTACTGGATCAACCTTTTGCAATGGATTATTCTTCTTTACCAAATTATCCTTCTTCACATTTTTTCTTCTGTAAAAGTTAGAGATATGTCCTAATCTATTGTAATTGTAACATATTACATTCTTTTGAACAAGCTTACTTTCATTCATCCTAGATCTACATTGATTAGATTTATGCCCAAATCCATTACATGTATAACAGTGGCCATTGAAATATTGAAACATCATACCATTGTTATACACATCCATCATTTTATTTTTGTATTCATTAGCTCTGTGACCAAATCTTTTGCATGTAAAACAAAGATGGAACATTATGATTCATTCTACTTTTACACTCTACAACCTTATGTCCAAATCTATTGCAAGAATAACAAAAACCACTAAAATATAGGTACCTTTGTGCATTTGGTTGTCTCATCGAAGGTCTTTTGAATTCATTCTCTTGATTATGGACATGCTTGCCATTGTTCTACTTATCTTCAATCTTCTTTTTTTCATTATTCTTATTTCCAATATTTGGTGTCTGATATGATTTTGAAATTTCTCCTTTTTAAAACCCTAATCCACCTTTATCCTTAGATCCTTTTTGATTTGCAATCATTTCATTAAACATGATGGAGCTCTTCTTGAATTTGTCTTCTTGACACTTCACTTTTTCCAAATCTAATCTCAAGGTCACTACTTCTTGTTCAAACTTTGAACATTCTTCAAATTTTCCTTTTATATTGTCATCCAAGCTCACTCTTCAACTCTTTTTCCTTCTCCAACTTGCACTTTCAAATTGGTGATTATTCCATTTGATTGCTTCAACTATTCATTAACCTCCTTATGTCTTTCTCTAAACTGCTTGATTTTCTCTCTCAACTTTCTAATGCATTCATCTCTTTCTTTGACATTTTCTTTTAGATATTCTTTCTCACTTTTAGTCCTTTCCAGATCTTCAAGGATTATTCTAAGTTATCCATTCATATCAACCATGCAATCTTTTTCAATGAATCCAATAGTAGGAATTCCTTTCAAATGGGTAGGATAGCTTCTAATAGCCATGTGTTTAACCTCCAAGATCTTCCCCAAATAGTTAAGCTTCTTCCAAGGAACCAATCTCTGATACCAATTGTTGAACACCCAGAATACTAAGAGGGGGGTGAATCATTATTCTCTAAAACCACTTAAACATTTAAACATTCATTCCACATAACATATTCATTTTGTTGTAAGAAAGGAAAGCATGAAGGCAACCATCAAAATCACATAACACACGAACACCATATTTTTATGTGGAAAACCCAAAAAAGGAAAAACCATGGTGAAGATTAGCTCACAATATATTATAACTAGTTATAATATATTAAAGAAATGTTCACTATAGATGGACTCACTATCCTAGTGGACTCGCTGCCCATAAAAAGAAGAAAAGATAGAAGATAGGATTGAAGAGATCTTCAAGGAAAAATTCTCCATTGTTGCATTTGTTGTCATCAACCTTGTCAAGACACATAAACTCAATTATAAAATTTATTTATGATATTTCAAAAAAATTGCAACTAGAAAACATAAGCTCAGATCCATCACCAAAGTACCCCAAAATTTGAGAAAGATACCTAACAAAGACCCAATCATCCAAAGGTGACCCAATCCTGCTACAACACTTAGAACCTACTTTTGGTGGCAAGTACACATCAATCTACAACTTCTAGATTCACCTACAAATTTTTGTTTTAGTCTACTTACTTTTGGGAAATTGTATTTATCACGTTAGTTCAAATAGTTTAATCAAGTTAATTATTGTAAATAATTCCTAATCTACTCAAAAGGATCAATCCAAGTCTAATTGACTCGCCTTGGAGGTCAAAATTCAATCTATGCACCTTGTTGATTTGCACCCTAATAAAATTCTAGAAATGATGGAATGTACCCTAGGTTATGAGTACAAATCTTAGGTCTCAAATAAGTTAGTATGGTGGCCTACACTAGGTGGTGGCCTATGCTTCACTTGTGTTGCCTGGTGTGAGGGTGTTGGTGGAACCATGTCCACGGTGACTTGACTGAAGCAGTCAATCTACTCTCATGTTCCAACTACAAAAAAGAAAGAATAATATAGGTCAGGACATAATAACTAACACATAACTAAACATAGAAGATAAAAAACATATCACATCACTTGGATCACCTGCCTACCAATTGGGATCTTTGTACGACACAATGGGTGCCCTATCGAGACTCCTCTGATGGGTAGGTAGTGTGCTAGGAGCTTCATGGGTGCAAATTACTATTTTGAGATGCAAATCTATCAAGCAAGATCCAAGATCTTTGAAGTGATGTGTATGACTTCAGTCCTTCAAGGAAGCCATTGAAGGGTGGTAATTTGCAACATTTTCTTCATTCACCATTTCCTTCCTTTCCATTAAGGTTTTATCATTGACATATTGCCATTGTGAAAGTGGGAACACTTACATAGGGTTTGACTAAGGTAAGCCCCTATATGGCACAACATTTCCCTCTTTGTGAATGTGTAGGTTACAAGTTTGAAGAGGATTGAAGAGATCTTGAAGGAAAAATTATCCATTGTTGCATTTGTTATCATCAACCTTGTCAAAATATAGAAACTCAATTACAAAATTTATTTACAATATTCTGACAAATTTGCAACTGAAAAACATAAGCTCAGATCCAACACCAGAGAACCACAAAATTTGAGAAAGACACCCTAACAAAGACCCAGTCGCCCAGGGGCAATCCAATCCTGCTACAACACTCAGAACCTACCTTTGGTGATAGGTACACATTAGTCTACAATTTACTTTTGGGAAATTGCATTTATCACATTAGATTGTATAGTTCATTTACTAGGTTAATCATTACAAATCATTCTCAAACCATTCTTAAGACTCAAAAGGATCAAATCTAGATCTTATTGACTCACCTTGGAGGTTGACATTCAATCTATGCACCTTATTGATTTACATCCTAATGAAATCCTAGAAATGATGGAATGTACCCTAGGTTATGAGTACTAATCTTAGGGCTACCCTACATTTTTATGTTTCACCTCCACCAAAATTAAATCCTATCTTTAAAATATAATTACAACATGTCAAGATTTAATAGTTTTGTGTCATGTCCCCTAGAACATATTCCAAGAAACATGGAGAGATACAAATGACATAGGATTACAAGTTAATGTCACCTTATCCTAGCATTATTTCTTCCTTTCATTTGACACCCTTCAACTAGTTTTTAACTTCTAACTTGAACAAGAAACATTTAACTTTGTGCGATAGGGAATTGTATAAAATCATAAAGCCTAATTCATTATAGAGTTATTATAGGAAGGTTTCATGATACACTGCATCATCATTACAAGACCATGTAACACCATCATTTACATTAATTAAAATTGATTAGTCATTTACATGAATGTATGAAGTTTCTTCATAATTATCAAAATTATTAAATTGAATCCAAGTTTTTGACTAAGGAGAATAACCCTTGCACATAAAACTTCAATTATATATGTGGATACCATCTAGATTTGCAATGTAGGTCTAGATATCTAACATGTGCAAGAAAATGTAGATTAGCAACACTTGTATTGAATCTAAATGTAGAAACATTGAACTATAGATTAAATATTGATTCCACAATTACAAAGATACTTTCTATAATGCAAACATGAATTAGAGTTAGATTTACTAAATTTATTAATATAATAATTGTTCCTAGATGAAATTCGAAGCATGATACACAGTATCAATTTAGATTTCTAGATTTGATTGTGTGTAAGCTTTTTGAATCAATGTTTCAGATCACACTCCATGATCCATCATCAAGATAAAGAGCTCAAGGATATGAAAAATTCACCTCATATATATGGGGTCCCAAAAATTCACAAAGCCAATATTCCTTTAAGACCCATTGTTGACACCATAGGTTCTCCTACTTACAAGTTGGCCTCCTTCTTGGCCAAATTAATCTCCCACTAGTGGGAAAATTTGACTCTTTCATCAAGGTTTCCTCTCATTTCATCCAATTTATCCATGACATCAAATTAGAAAGTAGTGACATCTTGGTGAGTTTTGACATCACCTCCCTCTTCACCAAGGTTCCTATTCACAATGCTATTGAGATTGTTAAACAAAAATTTAATGTTGAGATTGCCACCTTGGTGGAATTATGCTTAAGATCTACTTTCTTCTCTTTCCAAGATGTTATTTATGAGTAGGTTGATGATGTAGCCATGGGCTCCCCCCTCTTGCCTAACATTCCCAACCTTTATATGGAGAATTTTAAAGAAATTTCCCTTAAGTCTTTCCCCCTCAAGCCAATATGGTGGAAGCAGTATGTCGATGACACCAATGTTTGTTAGCCCCGTGGCCTCAACAAACTAGAATAATTTCATGCTCACCTTAATAGCATTGCTCCTTCCATCTCTTTCACCAAGGAGCTCGAATCTAATAACCATTTTCCTTTTATTGATGTTTCAATCCTAAAAAAATATGATGGTTCCCTAGGTTGTCGTGTTTTCCACAAGTCTACCCATACTGATTTATACCTCCACTCCTCTTCCCATCATCATCCTAGCCAAAATTTTGGTATTCTGAAAACTCTTTCCACAAGAGCCTATCATATTTGTGATGAAGAAAACTTAACCCCTGAGTTGGACCATTTCATTTGGTCTTTAGGCTAAACGGATATACCAACAAGAAAATCTCCAGAGCCCTCAACCATTCTAAACATTGTTTCTTCTCTTCTAACTCTTCTAACTCCAACTCCTTATCTTCCCAACCTTTGTGTATTCCAAGTGCCTCCTTAACTTTTGTTGAATGCATATCCCATAAAATCTCCAAAATCCTTCTTAAAAAAGGCATTTGATGTTCTTTCAAGCCCTTTTCTATGCTAAGAAACCACATCCCTCCTCTCAAAGACCCCAAAAGCATCTATCAAAACTCGAGGGTTTACAAAGTGGTTTGTTCATGTGGCACTCTGCATATTGGTGAAATAGGTTGCTCTTTCAACACTAGAATCAGAGAGCATAGTGCCAACATCAATCATGAACGTGTTTCAAAATCATCCCTAACTAAGCACTCCTCATCAACTAAGCACCATATTTGTTTAGAAAACACTCAAATCTTGTTCATTGAAGATAACTTCCACAAGAGGAAGCTAAAGGAATCCATTGAAATCATCAATCACCCTAACAACCGCAATCACGACGAAGGGTGGGGTTTAAGTCTTTCTTGGAAGCCTCTTTTGTCTAACCTCAAAAACTGACCCCTTTCCCTCTCTACCTCTTCTCTCTCCCCCCTCCACCTCCCCCTCCTCTTTTTACGCTTCCCTTCTTTGAGTGGTGTGGTTTCTTCTTTAGCTTGGTTCCCCCTCTCTTTTTTTCTTTCGTCTGTTGTCTACTTCGCTAGTTGCTCCTTCTCTTTCCCTTCTCCTCGTCCCTTAGCTTATTTAGCTTGTTTTCCTCCCCCTTTCTCTCACCTTTCTGTGATGTCATTCCTTCCCTCCCTCCTCCTCTCCTCTCTTTCCCCTCCCTTCTTTTAGATTATCTTTTCTTTCGTTAGCTTGGTTTCCCCCTCTCTTGTCAAGGTTTTCTTTATCATTGTTTAATATACTTAGCATATTTCTTATTAATTTATTTAATATGTCAGTATTTTTAATATATTAATATTATTTTATTATTATTAAATATATTGATATTAATATATTAATTATATTAATATTAATATATTATCAATATTAATATTAATAATATATTATTATTAATTTTTGTTTGATTTGTAGTTTGTCTTTTCTCTTTATTTCCTTTGCTTTTAGTTTTTAAGTTTTATTCTTGGGTGTTTTTATTTTTATTTATTGCTCCCCTTGCTCTTTCTTTTAGTATTTTTTCCTTGTTATAAGCTTGTTTGTTATAAGCTTGTTTGCCTTCTTTATATGATAATTTAAATTTTCATTATTTGACCTTAAAGTAATATTAATACATTAAATGTTAATTTCTTAAATTTATTAAATATAGCAATTAATGTTAGTATTAATATGTTATATTCTTTTTCTTTATTAATTAATATTTGATTTAAATAAATACATAATATTTTTAATATTTTTTAAATATAGGTTTAATACATTAATTATAATATATGTGTAATATATTAAACATATAGTTAATATCTTTAAGGTTTTAGGTTTTTAAGTGTTAATATATTATTTTGCTTAATATTTTTGATACCATTAGTAATTGCATCATATTATTCTCTAATTATCAATATTTGGCATTATATTAATTTACTATTTTTAAATAGTATTGTATTTGTTCTTTGCTCTTTTCTAGTTATTTCTTTTAGTTAATGTTTTTAAATAGTTTCTTTTTTGCTCTTATTTTTCTTGTGGTTATTTTTTTAGCTTTCAATTTCTTTTAGTGGTCAATTGCTTATCTATTTCTTATGTTTTTTGGGTATTTGGCTTTGTCTTTAGGTTGCCTCTCTTTGTTTGTTACCTGTTGTTTTTGGTTTTATTTTCCTTTTTTTGTGAAATTTTATAAGTCATTCCTTGGGTCTTGTGCCTCCTCACCTCCCTCTAGCCATCCCTCTACCTCTTTTTATACCAGTTGGGTTTGCAACCAACCAAGTTTTATCCTAATGATGGATTAGGAGTGTGATCTAAAACATTGATTCAAAAAGCTTACACACAATTGAATCCAGAAATCTAAATTGATATTCTTATGGATTGTGGGAATCTAATAGCATTGAATGATACACACTAACAATAACATAGTGTCATCTTTCAAAATTTATTTGACATTAAACTTAAAGCTGAATAAAGCTAAGCATCCTAATCTTTTTCTTTGATATTAGTAGTTATTTATGAACATATACCATCTCTCAGAATTTATTCCATATCAAATCTAAAGTTAAAATACCCTAACCTCCATTAATTTCAATATTTATTTATACATGTTTTATATAATCCATTTTGAAACTATTAAACTCTACCATACTTCGAAACTAGTAAACTCTACAATTAATGATAACAGATTTCCACAATTCATAAAGATTATTGCTGAGTGTGATCCCAAACGTTGATGCAAAAAATACAAACACAACCTAAACCATAAACACTCAGCAATAAACTCTACAATACTTTGATATAAGAAACTAAGACAACTAAACAAGAATTTGCATTAGATAAAGTATTGTGAGAGGGGAATGCCCTCAGCATAATTATACTAATTGTGCGTGAAAATTCCCCTTCCCAAATTTCAGTCCATATTGACAATAACAGCAAAACGGAAATATCTGTGTACCTCATCGACAATTTGTTTCACATTTTTCGACACCTGATCTGCCAAATTAAAAGCCACTGCTGGAGAGGGGAGGAAACCCCACTTCACTGGGGGCTGATTCTTTTTTCGCTGCAAACAAATACATGAACGTTGTGGTTTAGTAACAAAATATGGAAAATTCAAATGAAATCAATGAAAGGCACGGTTTGTACCAGCTGATCCTCATAATAAGCAAGAAGAACATCAATTTGCCTGACTAATTGACTAAGATCAAAGTTTGGCTTATCTGCATTTGTGTTTAGGATTTCATCAATGAGTTAGGAAGGCGTAACAGAGGAAAAAGATGAGGATGGTGTGGAAGACATATTGAAAGAATTAAAGAAATTGCAGGAGACGGCAAAAATGAAAGTGCCTCGACTTGGAGAAAAACCCTGAAAACACGACAAAAGGGTGGGGGATTAAATGAAGACGTATCTTTGAGAAAAGGGCAAGGGATTAAATGAAATGTACCTTTGAGGAAAGAATGTTACAGAATAAGAGAGAGATCGTTCACTACTCTAAGCAATCTCTGTCAGGAAAGTGCATTCGAGGGATTTAATATTGGAGAGACATTTTGTCGTATCATTTGTTGCTTTATTGGAGAAATTCTAAGTAATCTCTGTCAGGAAAGGGCATTCGAGGGATTTATTGGAGAAATTCTAACGGAAAACGCACGCTAGGAAGTCGCCAGTGAGTTGGAAATCACTGAGACAAACAACAATGTGCAGCACGCCACATTTACTCCGATCCTCATTCCAGTCCAGTGTTTGGGGAAACGGTATAGTTTACTTGGCAAATCCTGTGTTTATAATTAAGGTTTTTTAGGGTCACATCATCAAATATGATGTCTGCATTAGCATTTTTTGTCGAGGTATCTAAAAAGGTCAAAAAAAAGTGAGACAGATAGATGCGCACTAAATCATGTTTTATTGATGCTCAGATGTGATATCACATGATTTGTTGCTTTTTAAATCTAAGGAATACATTTTATTCAATTACAATAGTCATTATCAACAATAACAACTTTAATGTCACAACTATTGATTCAATATAGTTGAAAATATTAGACATTAAATCAACAAATGCTATAACAACAATTGTAGCATGCTCAAGGTCGTCTCCCTTATGTGACTTGAAAAACAAAAGTAGCATTGCAATAATAACAAAGATTAAAGTGTGAACCCATAATAAAAGTAAATTATGGTTAAGTAATTAAACATACTCAAGTACAAGTTATAGTCTCTTGCACATTGTTCAGATGTTTATTGGGAGCTAGTCCTCTAAAGAGCTAAGTTCTAAGTTGTTGAACTAAACTCTTGATTTCTCTCAAAAAGGGGTTACTTTCTATTAATGAGTTTTATGGAGTTTAGTAGAATGGATCAATTATCAAAGATAGTAAATTCAATTATTTAACGAAATAATAATTAGTAAAGGATGGTATCATTTATTAGTTTTATGATTAAAGATAAATTCTAATTGATGTAGATACATGAATTAACATGTCTCAAAATTTGTAGATGTTATGTATAGTCGTGTATGTGAATTAGAATTAGAATTTTCTTTTCAATTGTGTTGGGTTGACTTTGTGAACTTCATTTTAAATTGCAACTATAGGCATGTTTGTTAACTATGAATTCAACATGTGATGACATCTAGATCTTTCTCTTTGAATTATCAAAAAGTAGACTTTAAAAAAAAATTGCTATGCTAGAGGTATTTAACATTACTTTGATAGTCGGGTCATGGGCCTAGCTCGATTGGCTAAAGCATCTTGTTGCAGGCAAGAGGTCACGAGGTCTAGTCTCCCTACCATCCTCGTAGTACTAGAGGGCGTGTTGCACTAGCATCACTGATCATGTGGACAATTTTTACCACGTGCACTATAGTTTATAGAGGGGTAGGTACCTAATTCCAATTCCTACAATTAAAAATATATATATTACTTTGATAGCCATCAAGTTTCAAACATGCACATGAATCATATAATGATTAGGGGAGAGGGGCCCAAAGTAGGGCGGGAGCTTATAGTGGAGACGGAAGTAGTCCCACGTGGGCCCTATAGTAGACTGCCTTAATATGCAAATGTAAATCACTTTTCACCCACAAAGTCAACAAAGGTACTCGATTCACTATACCATAAAAATTGTATTATAATCGGTTTATATTTGTCCTTAACACAAATAATATATTGTAGTCTTACATGTCAGAGAATATTACAGCAAGTTTTTGGATTAGATTGTGTCTAAATTTTTTGCATCAACGTTTTGAATCACACTCTGTGATTCATCATCAAGATAGAAGAGAGCATAAGGATGAAATGAAAGTTGCAGACTCTGTTATTCATCATTTGTGATTGTGGGTCTGTAGCTTTCATTTCATCCTTATGCTCTCTTTTATCCTGATGATGAATCATGGAGTGTGATTTGAAACATTGATGCAAAATATTCAAACACAATCTAATCCAAAAAAAATTTGTAATAATCATGGATTGTGGATTCAATTTGTTATCACTAATGTCAAAGAATATTCAAAGCACGTCTGACACCACAAACATACAAGCCATATTCATTCTTAATGGCCTGTAGCTTTACAACTTGCACCCATAATAAAAAAATTAGTATAACCCACACTCCCCTTTAATATCACCATTTGCATTAGCTCACGACCACTATTTTAATACAGGTGGCACAAGGAGAACAACTACGAGCTAAGAATGTCCCATCGGCCAAATCCAATCCAACCCACCCCCTATCCCACTGTGCCATCAATACAACATTGAAATGAAAAGAAATCATTCATAACTATCCCATATGTCAAATCCATTCACACGAAAAATAGTTCAAACTCCTCTTTTTCCACCTACAACCACCAAAAAAAAGGCAGTAAGGCCACCACATTCACCTGACCAGCAAACAAAAATTGCATGCCATAAATACATACAAACTATGCAATTGTTTGAAAAATGAGGACCGAAATTAAAGACTCCATACCAAACAACATTGAACATATAAAGAGATTTTCAAATTCAAAATTATGTTTCCATTAACCATGTCTCACTTTCATATTCACTGCAACATTTTCCTGGAGACAAATGAACAAAGAGGAGAAGAAGAAGTAGCACCAATGGCACACTATCAACATTCAGGTACTTTACACAAACACATTATTTAAGCCTATGAATGCTAATCTCAAACTTCTTGTTATGCCTATGAATGCCAATCTCAAACTTCTTGTTATGCCTATGAATGCCAATTTGTTCAATGCTATGCAAGTGATTTTCACCATACAGTACATACCTTTGCTTTTGCATATCAACTATTCATGTCCCTATGCAACATGTTTAAAACCATGGTAACGTTTCTCAAAAAAACCTGTTACTCAACATTTGGGGTTTCAACTTACACTATTTTGAATGTTCAAGAAATTCTTTTCATTTTCTAGGTTCTTCTTACATTCTTACTGTATCCCAATACAGATGTGTTATATTCATTGTAAAAGTTATGTGACCCACAAACAGGTGTAACTCACTATATGGGGTTTCAACTTACAAATTTTATTTATGTTAAGTCATTTAAGTTTATTTATTGGACTTTTCAAAATGGTTGTCAATATAGATTAGTTCTACGTACCCAAACTATTTTTCGAGCATATGAAAGTGACAATTATATCAGGTGTTTCAACTTTATCTAGTTATGATTGTCAAGTAATTTCAGTTCAATTCCTAGTATTTTTGTTATGTTCTATATGCTTGGTATATAAATCAATTATTTGCACTATAAATGTTTCTCAACCACTACATGTTGACTCAATATCTAGGGTTTCAACTTCACATTGTTTATGGATTTCAATGCTTTCTAGTTCCTTAGATTGTGATTGTTAAACCCTATGTGATTGTTGCACCAAGCTAGGTCACTTTTTTGCATGGAAATGTCATTGTTGCAACAGATTCTTTATAACTCACTATCTAGGGTTTTGACTAATATTGTTTATGATTATGTATGAATTTTGAATTTCAACGTTTTCATATATCAGAAACTTGTAACTCAATGTCACGTTGTTTCATGCTTGATGCCTCTTGATGAATCACAATGAATTTCAATTATCTACATTGTTAGTTCCAATCAGCTTTATGGCATTACACAAACTACTTTCATTTCAATCAAAAAACTTGTAAACATGTGCAATTCAAACAAAATAGTATGATCAAATAAAACTTCAACACTTATCGAATTTACCATTATAAACTATCAGCTAACACAATAAAGGAATTAAAAAAAAAATGCATCACTTTGTCTTTAATGTTGTTTGATGGTATTTCTTATCATTGTTTCAAACATGTCTCAATAATGTGTGTAGGTTCAATATAAATTTGATATGAGATCCAAACCAATGAAGAAGAGAGCCACAACAAGGTGGTCTACAAGTCAAAGAGGGGTTTCATTCCCCCTGAAGAAGAACAAAATGTAGAAGTGGAGACAGTTGTCGTAGTTACTACTCCATCAGGAAAGTAGATAACAGCATCATGAAATTGGGAATTGACAATGCATGAAATAGTTAATCATCAAACAAATGACATGGTGGGCAGCCATCGTGAGGAACATAACAACGGCTTGACTCTTCCCTCAGCCCCTACCCCACTGTTTTGGTTGGCAGATGGATCTATGAATATGGGAAATGATAGTCTACGTCTTCCATCACCCCCTGCCCAACCCTCTTGGTTGGTTGAGGGAGCTACTTATGAGGGTTATGATGGTTTAATCCTTCCCTCGGCCCCTACCCAACCATCTTGGTTGGCCGATGGAGCCAAAAAATTAGGTATTGTCTTGTAGTGCAAAGAAGAGCAAGGAACTTGTTCATTTCCTTCTCCATTTGGCACTTTTTCCATACCGTAGTTGCTAGATTACTATGCAAATTTGAGCAAGGAAATAGAGCAGAAGGAGGAGGAAGACAGAGCTAGAAAGGAACAAGATAGGAAGGAGAGAGAGCAGAAGAAGGAGCAAGAGATAGTTCAAAGGATACAAGATAGGAAGGAAAGAGAGCAAAAGAGGGGCCAAGACCGAGTTCAAAAGAAACAAGATAGAAAGGAAAGAGAAATCAACTGGGCTCATAGGTCATTGTAGCAAGAAAGACATATAAGCAATCCTACAAACCTATTTGCACACAACCATTCCTTGTTTCAGGATATATTGAACATATGCATCCCTTTGTTTGGGGAGTTGAATGTCAATTTGAGTGTCATCCCAAATGTAGGTTGCACTCCACTCTCCATTACAAATAGTTGTTCAGCACTGTTGCATCTAATTAGCACTCAATTTACAAATGCAAATGCAAATCATGTAAGGACAACTCAGAATGCACAAGCAGGAGACGAGAACACATCTCTAAATGTTTATCTTAGCATGCTTGATTGATGTTGGGAGGGACCATCACTACAACTATATGACTGATTGGCTACTTTTTTGTTTTGTATTTTGGGATTCAATATATAGTTCAATTGTTCGTTGTTTAATTTTATTGTTGGGGATTGTAATACCCTGATATTTAGCAGAAAAAATTTCCTACCATGTCAGCCTTCCACTTATGCATCGGCCCATTTTATTTTTTTAAAATTGATCACCTTGCCACCTGTTAAGCACATTTTACACTGACATGTCCAAAATTGGCCAATTTTTCTCTCCGCCTAAAAGTGGAGCCCACCCACCTCCTTAATCGGCAAACACATCTACATACAGTGGATCAGATAGCTGCATGTCTAAGATAACCTCGCCACCCTAAATGAATAGTTTAGAGGATTAATCACTCAAATCTTCCTTTGTTATCTCCACTGACCAATTTGCATTACATGTCCCTTCGCATTTACTCAGTCTGTCGAGCAAGTAAATTAGAGATCAAGGTTCATTCAATGCTCCAAATTCTCCCATATCCTACTCATTCTCATTCCTTTTGTTTGCAAACATTCTCGACTGTTCGTTTGGTTTCACACTGAAACTTGTTTGGCCATGCATTAGGGAGGCTTCTTTTCACCAAAGAGTTTTTATTATTTAACCATGTTGCATAAACTAATAATTTTTAAAATATATTTATACATAGTTTAATACTTAAATGCTCTTCTAAAAAAGAAGTCTCCTCAATGTTATAACCTCCAATGTCACTACAAATTTTTTTCCTATAACATGTAAATATTGTTGCCACCATTATGCACATGCCTATATTTAAGATTTGAGATCAAATGGATCTATTTATTGGTTTGTTAAATGGATATGTTTATGGGCCTAATTAGCAATATGATGTCCATGTTGGCAGTGTAGTGCAATTTCTTCTTAATGGAAGTCTGCTTAATTATACTCAAACTTTGTTTATGGTGATTGTTTGATTGGGTTGAAATGTACAACACACTTTGCATAACTATTGCATGTATACAACATTATGCATTAACAACCACTGACAATATCACTTGAATCTTCATATAGTCATGTACACAGCACTGGCAACATCATCTACATGATATAGAATGTATAAAGTGCAACAACCTCTTCTGTATGATATAATGGAATTGGTGATGGGACAATCTTGGATCTTTGTTATTCTCATGTCATTCAATGTATGAAAATATTGGTAGTGATGTAATGCAAGTGGTGATATATTAGAGGAGTGTTTTTTATACTAATTTTATATGTTGGTTGCTTGTTTTAATGCTACGGGCCATTAACAATCAATATGGCTTGTATGTTTGTGGTATCATATGTGCTTTGAATATTCTATGACATGTACCTATGAATAACTATTTGTGTTTGGAACAAATATAAACCGATTATAATACAATTTTGGTGGTATAGTGATTTGAGTACCCTTGTTGACTTTCTGGGTGAAAATTGTCTTACAATTGCATATTAAGGGGGTCCTATACATCCTATGTTTGGAGGTCCACATGTTTCTACATGATACTGTTTACAATTGCTTACATGAAGGTTTTTGCTTACCAAGAATATATAATTGCTAGAATTGATGAGGCATAATATGTATATATACATACATACATATATATATACATACATATATATATACACATATATATACACATATACATATATATATGTACATGTGTGTATATATATATACATATACATACATACATATATATATACACATATATATACACATATACATATGTGTATATATATATACATACATATATATATATGTGTGTGTGTGTGTGTGTATATATATACACATACATACATACATATATATATGTTCAAAGTTGACCCGCCCTACTTCTATTCATTTGTTCCTCATTGCACAATCAATCGTTGTGCAAATACATATATATGTATGTGCATAGATTACTGCATGTACAGACATATATGTATGTGTGTGTATATGTATATATATATATATACATATATATATATGTATATATATATGTATATGTATGTATATATATACATACATACATATATATATGCATATACATATATAGATATGTATATATATATGTGTGTGTGTGTGTATGTATGTGTGTGTGTGTATGTGTGTGTGTGTATGTTCAAAGTTGACACACCCTACTTCTATTCATGTGTTCCTCATTACACAATCAATCATTGTGCAGATACATATATATGTATGTGCATAGATTATTGCATGTACAGACATAGTGGATGTCTATATGTATGTACATGCACTAATCTATGAACATTCATACCTTAGTTCATATATATGTATGTGCAGAATAACTTTGTAGTTTAATTTGGAAGGTTGTGTGTCATGCAATTGTATTATTCTATTCTTCAGTGCAATTGTTTATTAACTTCGATTGCATATTAATGTATGTCCATACTTTCATGCATATATTGTTATACATATGTAGACATATGTACATATATGCATATATATATATATATGAACAATTATGCATAAACATAAAAGTACATATATAAACGTATGTACATATATGCATCTACAAATATATGTGTATATACATATTAAATCCATAGGTGGCACAATCATGTGATGGGAAATTCAATGATGATAGATTTTGGCTAACCATGAGAGGAAAGAAATATAAGAAATAGTAACCCATTAAAGATAGAGTGATGCTAGAAAGAAGCATTATTTTCCTTGAAAAATAAAGTGTGTTTAAGAACACAAAATTTTAAAGTGTTCATAAACACCCTAGACACCATACACTTCATCAAGCACATTTTGCATGCACCAAGAAAGCCATAAAATTCCTTCTAATTAAAAAACACCAAAAAAATATGATCAAAATCAGCGAGACAAAAAAAAACATTTACTAGTAGGAGAAAGTGGTAGAGCCTTAGTGAGGTTAGAAACCTCACCTGTATAGTATGGATTTGCCTAATGTTGTGTCTTGTTGCACTGACCTTTATCCCACTTGCTATAAGAACAAATGAAAGGAGGGATCAATCAATACATCAAGAAGATTACACAAAGAATATTAGACAAATGTAGGCAGTTCTTAGCTTAATACGCAAAGAATATTACAAAATTGTATACCTTTCAATTGCAATTCACCATCAACAAAGCTTCAAAGGAACAATGGACTGGGCTGAACATGTATTTCTTTGCACCCCAATGAAGTAGAGTGAACAAAAGACACAAAATGACAAGGTGTCAACCGAATATACCATAATCTCTATTATATATAGACATACATATATACATACATACATACATACATACATATATCTATATATATGTATATATATACATACATACATACATATATATGTATGTATATATATACATACATACATACATATATATGTATGTATATATATACATACATACACATATATATGTATACATACATATATACATATATAGATGCATACATATATATGTATATATAGGGTGTATAGGACCCCCTTAACATGCAATTGTAAAACAGTTTTCACCCACAAAGTCAACAAGTGTACTCGAATCACTATACCACCAAAATTGTATTATAATCGGTTTATATTTGTCCCAAACACAAATAGTTATTCACAGTCTTACATGTCATAGAATATTCAAAGCACATCTTATTCCACAAACATACAATCCTTATTGCTTGTTAATGGCCTGTAGCATTAAAACATGCAACCAAAATATAAAATTAGTATAACCCACACTCCCCTATAATAACACAACTTGCATTGCATCACAGCCAATATTTTCATACATCCAATGGCACCAAAACAGTAAAGAACCAAAACTGTCCCACTACCAAATCCAATCGAACCCACCCCCTATCCCACTTTGCATAGCATACAATAGATTGACATTCAAAGGCTTAAAGAATTAATAAAAAAGTGAAGTTGTTCATTTGAGATGGAAAGTGTAACGGTGTTGCAACTTATGGTATTGTGACCACCCCGCATTAAAAGTAGTCTGAGCATATCCCTTCATTATGCATAGTTCCTTCCATTCATTAGACTCTCCATCTAAAAGAACAACTTCACTTTTTAATTTGGGGAGTTGAATGTATGCAGTTCCATTTACATATGAATATGGAAGTGAGGCTCCGGTAAATAGAAATTGGAAAAGATTGAGAAATGCATTTTTTAATTTGTAAATCTCTAATGGTGGTTTGTTATGGAGTCTTTAATTTGTGTCCTTTTTCAAATTTGAAAACTTGTTTGGATGCCTTCAATTGTAGAGATTGTATGTATTCATGGCGTGCAATCCTTGTTTTCTTCTCGAGCGATTAACACATTGTTTCTTGGTGGTTGCATGTGGCAAAAGAGGAGAATGAAACTATAGTTGTGTGTTGTAATCTGACTAGTGGAACACATGTGAACAATTGATTTTCCATGAGTGTTGTGTTTTTGGGAAAATGGGACATATACATACATACATATATATATAATTTGCCACTGCCTTTAATATTTTGTTGTTATGCACAATCTTTAACTCTGCAATATGCCTTTGATTTTTTTTGTGTTATACCCAAATATGATAATAGGATAAGTTGTTTTCATTTCCATGTTTGGTAGTAACAATGAAAGAAAGAAATCATTTCACAGACAGAATCGTTGTGCATGGAAGAACAGACGAATACAATTGCTTGGCATTCAAAGGCATAAAGAGTTAATAAAAATAGTGAAGTTATTTTCTATGGAGATTGTAACAGTGCTCATGCTTATGGTCTAGCGTCCACCCCACATTAGAAGTATGTGGTGCATATCATTTGGTAATACATAATTTGTTCCATTCATTATAGTCTCCATGGAATCAAACAACTTCAACTTTTTGTTTGGGGAGTTGAATGTTTGTAGTTCCATGTAGATATGAATATGGAAGTGAGTCGTGGTAAATGGAAATTGGAAAATATGGAGATATGCACTTTTGAATTTGTAAGTCTCTATATATGTTCAATGTTAGTTTGGTATGGAGTCTTTAAGTGCATGGTAGAATATCTTTTAATAAAAATAAGTTAACTCATTATCATATTTTTATATACCAAAAATATAGCAAAGGCAAATTGCAAAGTGAAAGTTTGTGCATTGACGAAGAAGCAAATACAAGTGCATGGAAGATAACCCTCTAATTGTGAACTAGTCAAACCCTTTCCATGTTTGGTAGTATGCAGGAAATGAAAAAAACCATCTTGCAAACAAAATAATTGTGCATGGAAGAACATAATAATACAATTGCATGGTAGAATATCTTTGAAATAAAAATGACTGGTACCATACTCATATAATAACATATATCTATATATATAATTACAAACACACACACACACATATATATATGTTCTTATATTTGTTATTTTATATATATATGTTCATTAAAGTTCAATGAGTAGCAGTAGGATATTATGGATAAAGACAAAAGACATCATGACGAGAGGCATGAGCTTGATGTACAGAGGCTTCATGAAACATTTTGCACTCTTGTTGAAGGTCAATGAGCAGCAGTAGGATATTATGGATAAAGAGAAAAGACAACATGACAAGAGGCATGAGCTTGATGCATAGAGGCTTCATGAAGCATTCTGCACTCTTGACCCCTTCCTCCTTAATCACATCAAGTGTTTCATGAAGCCTTTGTGCATCAAGATCACTCCTCGTCATTATATGTATATACATATATATACATATGCATACACTACAACAAATCCCTATGATTTTCCCCATTTTTTGCTCTGTTTTTTGCTTCCACCCATTGTTTTAATGTATTTTTTGCCAATTTTTTGAAAATGTCAATGCCATTTATCGGGATGGCGCTATTTTTGGTGTTTATTTGCATCGATCAAGACAAGTCGATGTTAATTAAGGTGCTCATTGGCGCCAAAATTAGCATCGTCTTTAGCACCGATATTAGCTCTACGTGTGGCACCACAGTTAGCGCTACCTTTGGCTCTGAGTTTAGCTTCGAGTTTAGTGCCACTTTTAGCTCCCGCTTTAGCTTCGAGTTTAGCTTCAAGTTTAGCGTTGGTTTAGACACCCCTATGTCGAAGAGACTTATTTATATGTCTCATTAACGATGTAAAATAGTGAAATTTCAACAAGATACAGGCATATCGAG
>VDFB02144827.1:49846-105926 GCA_007258455.2 Sequoia sempervirens
TTTCATAATCAATCATTGTGCAGATACATATATATGTATGTGCATAGATTACTACATGTACAGACATAGTGGATGTCTATATGTATGTACATGCACTAATCTATGAACATTCATATCTTAGTTCATATATATGTATGTGCAGAATAACTTTGTAGTTTAATTTGGAAGGTTGTGTGCCATGCAATTGTATTATTCTATTCTTCAGTGCAGTTGTTTATTAACTTCTATTGCATATTAATGTATGTCCATACTTTCATACATATATTGTTATACATATGTAGACATATGTACATATATGCATATATATATATGAACAATTATGCATAAACATAAAAGTACATATATGCATATACATATATAAACGTATGTAAATATATGCATCTACAAATATATGTGTATATACATATTAAATCCATAGGTGGCACAATCATGTGATGGGCAATTCAATGATGATATATTTTGGCTAACCATGAGAGGAAAGAAACATAAGAAATAGTAACCCATTAAAGATAGAGTGATGCTAGAAAGAAGCATTATTTTCCTTGAAAAATAAAGTGTGTTTAAGAACTCAAAATTTTGAAGTGTTCATAAACACCCTAGACATCATACACTTCATCAAGCACATTTTGCATGCACCAAGAAAGCCATAAAATTCCTTCTAATTAAAAAACACCAAAAAAATATGATCAAAATTAGCGAGACAAAAAAAAAACATTTACTGGTAGGAGAAAGTGGTAGAGCCTTAGTGAGGTTAGAAACCTCACCTGTATAGTATGGATTTTCCTAATGTTGTGTCTTGTTGCAATGACCTTTATCCTGCTTGCTGCAAGAACAAATGAAAGGAGGGATCAATCAATACATCAAGAAGATTACACAAAGAATATTAGACAAATTTAGGCAGTGCTTAGCTTAATACACAAAGAATATTACAAAACTGTATACCTTTTAATTGCAATTCACCATCAGCAAAGCTTCGAAGGAACAATGGGCTGGGCTAAACATGTATTTCTTTGCACGCCAATGAAGTAGAGTGAACAAAAGACACAAAATGACAAGGTGTCAGCCGAATATACCATTATCTCTATGATATATAGACATACATATATACATACATACATACATACATATATCTATATATATGTATATATATATACATACATACATATATATGTATGTATATATACATACATACACATATATATGTATACATACATATATACATATATAGATGCATACATATATATGTATATATATATATATACATACATATAAATATATATATACATATATATATATATATGTATGTATATATATGTATATATATATATGTATGTATATATATGTATATATATATATGTATGTATATATATGTATATATATACATACACACACACACATATATTTTTCCTAATCAATTCTAGCAATTCTATATTCTTGGTGAGCAAAATAATTCATGAAGCAATTGTAAATACTATCATGTAGAAACATGTGGACCTCCAAACATAGGGTGTATAGGACCCCCTTAACATGCAATTGTAAAACAGTTTTCACACACAAAGTCAACAAGTGTACTTGAATCACTATACCACCAAAATTGTATTATAATCGGTTTATATTTGTCCCAAACACAAATAGTTATTCACTGTCTTACATGTCATAGAATATTCAAAGCACATCTTATTCCACAAACATACAAGCCATATTGCTTGTTAATGGCCTATAGCATTAAAACATGCAACCAAAATATAAAATTAGTATAACCCACACTCCCCTATAATAACACAACTTGCATTACATTGCAGCCAATATTTCCATACATCCAATGGCACCAAAACAACAAAGAACCAAAACTGTCCCACTGCCAAATCCAATCGAACCCACCCCCTATCCCACTTTGCATAGCATACAACAGATTGACATTCAAAGGCTTAAAGAATTAATAAAAAAGTGAAGTTCTTTTGAGATGGAAAGTGTAATGGTGTTGCAACTTATGGTATTGTGACCACCTTGCATTAAAAGTAGTCTGAGCATATCCCTTCGCTATGCATAGTTCCTTCCATTCATTAGACTCTCCATCTAAAAGAACAACTTCACTTTTTAATTTGGGGAGTTGAATGTATGCAATTCCATGTACATATGAATATGGAAGTGAGGCTTCGATAAATGGAAATTGGAAAAGATTGAGAAATGCATTTTTTAATTTGTAAATCTCTAATGGTGGTTTGTTATGGAGTCTTTAATTTGTGTCCTTTTTCAAATTTGAAAACTTTTTTGGATGCCTTCAATTGTAGAGATTGTATGTATTCATGGCGTGCAATCCTTGTTTGCTTCTCGAGCGATTAACACATTGTTTTTTGGTGGTTGCATGTGGCAAAAGAGGAGAAGGAAACTATAGTTGTGTGTTGTAATTTGACTAGTGGAACACATGTGAACAATTGATTTTCCATGAGTGTTGTGTTTGTGGGAAAATGGGACATATACATACATACATATATATATAATTTTCCATTGCCTTTAATATTTTGTTGTTATGCACAATCTTTAACTCTGCAATATGCCTTTGATTTTTTTTGTGTTATAACCAAATATGATAATGGGTTAAGTTGTTTTCATTTCCATGTTTGGTAGTAACAATGAAATAAAGAAAGTATTTCACAAACAGAATTGTTGTGCATGGAAGAATAGACGAATACAATTGCTTGGCATTCAAAGGCATAAAGAGTTAATAAAAAAAGTGAAGTTGTTATTTTCTATGGAGATTGTAACAGTGCTTGTGCTTATGGTCTGGTGTCCACCCCACATTAGAAGTATGCAGTGCATATCGTTTGGTAATACATAGTTTGTTCCATTCGTTATAGTCTCCATGGAATCAAACAACTTCAACTTTTTGTTTGGGGAGTTGAATGTTTGTAGTTCCATGTAGATATGAATATGGAAGTGAGTCGTGGTAAATGGAAATTGGAAAATATGGAGATATGAATTTTTGAATTTGTAAGTCTCTTTATATGTTCAATGTTGGTTTGGTATGGAGTCTTTAATTGCATGGCAAAATATCTTTTAATAAAAATAAGTTAACTCATTTTCATATTTGTATATACCAAAAATATAGCAAAGGAAAATTGCAAAGTGAAAGTTTGTACATTGTCGAAGAAGCAAATACAAGTGCATGGAAGATAACCCTCTAATTGTGAACTAGTCAAACCCTTTCCATGTTTGGTAGTATGAATGAAATGAGAAAAACCATCTTGCAAAAAAAATAATTGTGCATGGAAGAACATAATAATACAATTGCATGGTAGAATATCTTGGCAATAAAAACGACTAGTACCATACTCATATAATAACATATATATATATATATATATAATTACATACACACACACACACACACATATATATATATATGTTCTTATATTTATTATTATATATATATATGTTCATTAAAGGTCAATGAGCAGCAATAGGATATTATGGATAAAGACAAAAGACATCATGACAAGAGGCATGAGCTTGATGTAAAGAGGCTTCATGAAACATTTTGCACTCTTGTTGAAGGTCAATGAGCAGCAGTAGGATATTATGGATAAAGAGAAAAGACAACATGACAAGAGGCATGAGCTTGATGCACAGAGGCTTCATGAAGCATTCTGCACTCTTGACCCCTTCCTCCTTAATCACATCAATTGTTTCATGAAGCCTTTGTGCATCAAGCTCACTCCTCGTCATTATATGTATATACATATGCATACACTACAACAAATCCCTGTGATTTTCTCCATTTTTTTGCTCCGTGTTTTGCTTCCACCCATTGTTTTAATGTATTTTTTGCCAATTTTTTGAAAATGTTGATGCCATTTATCGGGATGGAGCTATTTTTGGCATTTATTTGCATCGATCAAGACAAGTGGATGCTAATTAAGGTGCTCATTGGCACAAAAATTAGCATCGTCTTTAGCACTGATATTAGCTCTACGTGTGGCACCACAGTTAGCGCCGCCTTTGGCTCCAAGTTTAGCTTCGAGTTTAGTGCCACTTTTAGCTCTCGCTTTAGCTTCAAGTTTAGCTTCAAGTTTAGCGCTAGTTTAGACACTGCTATGTCGAAGAGACTTATTTATATGTCTCATTGACAATGTAAAATAGTGAAATGTCAACAAGATACGGGCATATCAAGGAGAGAATCACTTACGTCACATCAACAAGGTATATCTACAAGTGCTCAGCAAAACACAACTCTTGGATATAACGAAGTAGTGTTGATGAGACATTGAGATATTGGTAAGACAAATAAGATTGTCTCATTGACACTCTTCAAGTAATGATCAAAAGCATACACCACTATACGACTAGGAAGGTGAGCAACATATGCAATAGAGAGGTATACACTGCAACCCTATAGCAAGAAGCCTTGAGCAAGGCGGTAGTACGGTAAACAACAAAAGGGAAGGAAAAAACCCTGCCATACCACAATCGGTATAATAAGAGATGGCGGTAGTACGGTAATCATGCCATCATTACAATTTAAAGCACTAAATGTAGCAAATCACATCAGTCCCAATCCATTTGAATAAATAATTTAAGCAATAAAGAATACAACCTGCCAAAATACTCTAAAACTCTAATAAACATACTCTAAAAAAAAATTCAAAATCTTATTTTCAGGCATAGCCCACCAGAATGGAGTTTTCATTTTAATAAACATACAATAAAACACTTTTTGAAACCATATTTTTAGGTGTAGCCCACCAAAATGGAGAAGTGTTTTAGTAAAGAATGACAAAGAATGGTAAGGAGGCATAGGATTCATTGTTTTTTATCTCATTCCTACTATGATCAACAAGGGTTACAATGTTCGCACTACTATTTTTAATCCAAGTATTTAATTGACACATGTTTGCATAATCTCAAATTCCTTCAGATGCTTTTGAAGTATCAATGTATCCTATAGAGGGTTTAGAATGACTTCTTTTAATCTAAAAAAATAAATTAGATGCTTTTGAAGTATCAATGTGTCCTATATAGGGTTTAGAATAATTTCTTTTGATTTAAAAAAATAAATAGATGATTTATTATCCTGTGATTAGATAATGTGATGCATATAAAGCAAGTCCTTCATACCTACCATTGTTCCAAACCACCACTCACCGCCTTGCTTAAAATGTTGCCTCCATAAGTACAATAGCATGTTTTAAAATCATGGTTGCTAATGATTGACCATTAAGGTCACTACTTTCATCAAGATACAATGATATTTTTGTCTTCAAAATCAAGGCATTATGCAAGATAACATTGTGAATTGTTTGTTGTGTACAATTTAATTTTTTTGCGCATTTATTGCTTTGCTAACTGCCTTTAAGACTAGATATTGCACCATCAGTTGCAATCTCAAACAACTCATTCACTATCACTTGAAGATTCCTTTCATGAGCATCCTTGTATAAAATCAAACTATACCCTATAGACTGCTTACTTACTTACTAATATAGGGGACTCATTGTTTCATGGTATTTTGAGTTTTATTTAGAAGGGGTTAATATGTGGCATTTTTATGTGTAGGAAGAATAGATTGTGATGCAACATTTGGGTATGGACAGTTCAGGAAAAATTGGATTGCTATCGGTTTCATAACCAGGTTGGATTGTACCTTGAGTCGGTGTGAAACACTTCCAGGTTTTTTTTGCTTCAAAGCAAAACTTGTGTGTAGGAATTTCCAAATATCCAACAAAGGAAGTTCCTACATTATAAAGATAAAATCATAAATATGTTTATCCAATTTCTAATCCAACCTGACATCTTTAATATCTGATAGAGAAAGTATGTACATTCTAAAGATAAAATCATAAATCTGCTTATCCAGCTTATGATCTAATTTGAGGTCTTGAATATCAAATAGAGAAAGTTCCTATATTCTAAAGATAAAATCATAAATTTTATTGGTCCAACTGGAGATCCAATTTCAAGTCGTGAAGCTCTGACAGAGAAAGTTCCTACATTCTAAAGATAAAATCATAAATTTGTTTGGTCCAATTCGAGGTCCAATTGTAAGGATTTGTCTTTTTAATTATAATTTATGACATTTTTCTTGATATAAATTGTTACTTTAGAATTATGGTATTTATTTTCTTCTAATGTTTTCAACCCTCATTTCAGGGAAGAGCTTTGAAGATGGTTCCTTTAGATGGAGACTACACTTTTCCACTATAGTTTCCATCTAGAAACACTAGAAGCTCAGGTACTGTCATACTCAAGTACAACAAAGTTTGAGGTTACCTTGTTCTCCTTCATACAAAATGTTGTCCTTCAATCCCTCTTAAGCAACATTCACTATTATGGACTTCATCATTGTACCTTTCATGCACTCGATTTAATTTGTTATGTGGAAACATGATATCTTTGTCTTTGCAAGTGATGACTATTGTGTAAGCTTTTAATCTACATGACTGCCCCTCATGTTCAATTCTTGTGACTTTTATGATGCTTGGGGCTGCTTACTTTTAACCAAACTATTAATGAAAACTATCTTGGAATCCTTGATGATCAGTTTTGTTAGAAATGTTGATAGTGGAATGTTCTTATTAATAAGGATAAATCTTTATCAATAAGGAATTACCCCTTACCAACATACTCGACTATCCTTGCAAATATTGATCTTTAATGCTTCATGGATGGTTTACTTGTGATTATCCTTCTCAAATGAAACAATAGGGCAGCAAGTTAGGCTCAGCCCTTGTGGGAGCCACATTTCACCCCACATGTTGTAACCAGATAAACAAAACAACCTAATTTTATCTATACCTGCACAATGAGAAAACATGTTAGATAAAACCAAGCATATGATAGATATGTTTCATAACTTTCTTGTTTTCCTAGACATCTATGGTATGCAAGTTATTTGAATGCACATGATGATCAAATTATATGTTTATAGATGTATGCACATATTTTTATTGGTGATCCTTCATTTCTCTAACAACACTCTTCTCACTCAATTGTAGGGAACCTAGGAGCAGCAAGGAAGACATCAACTTGGAGGCTTAGACAAGCGGCAAGACTGAAGATGATGCAGAACAAAGCAACCGGGATTCATCATTGTCCCCTTTCTCTTTATGTGCATTTTTCTCTTTTGAATCTATAAATGTATAGTTTTTCAATTATATGCATTCAAATTGTCAATTCCACAACTTGTTTGGAGCAACATACATTTACATTATCAATAAAGACTACATTTTTTAAAGGATTGTGCAATCTTTCCTATGTTATATGCATCTGCATAAGTGCAATCTAGTAATGTAATCTTTTGATTTTGTTTATGCACATGATTGTAATGTAGCAGAAATAAAAATATACCTTACTCTTCATTTGAAAATCACAAAAGCTCTACCTGATTGAGCTATTAACTTTTGTGTCTTCACAAACATATGTTGATACAAAATGAATGGAAGAAGCAATTAAGTAATCCTAATTTTTTCTGCCAACAATTCATACCAAAGATTGAACAATTTAAGGATATTGTAATAGGTAATTTGTATCGACACAAATAATATTAATGAAGCATTTCAAAGTTTAGGCCATAAGAATCATCCTTTTTTAAACATGGATTGTGTTGTAGCCAAAATTCCATCCTAATTATTTTTGTATACTTCCATTTTCACTTATCTCTTACATCCACCATATGCATAGAATTCATGTCATAATAACTTAAATTTAATAAAATCCCTCACATGAGCTTCCAAATAAAACCCTTGATCACAGCATCAAAGTGTATTCCTCCTTTGAAATACTCCTATGATTTCTCATAGCATATTGCCAAGACAACACCATGTTAATGAGAGTCCCTCCAAATTCTCCCCAACATTAGCACAAAACACAGATTAGAAATGTAGATGATACACCCCTATGTCAAAGAGACTTATTTATATGTCTCATCGATGATGTAAAATAGTGAATTTCAACAAGATACATGCATATCAAGGAGAGGATCACTTATGTCACATTGATAAGGTATATCTACAAGTGCTTAGTGAAACTCTTGGATATAACAAAGTAATTTTCAATGAGACAGTGGCATATCGGCAAGAGACATTAACTTGTCTCATCGACACTGGCAACCAACATCGGAGGAACATAAGATCTAATGTTGATGAGACATTGAGATATCAATAAGACAAATAAGATTGTCTCATTGACACTCTTCAAGTAATGATCAAAAGCATACACCACTATACCACCAAGAAGGTGAGAAACATATGCAATAGAGTGGTATACACCACAACCCCACATCAAGAAGCTTTGAGCAAGGCAGTAGTGCGGTAAATAGTAGAAGGGAAGGGAAAAACACCGCCATACTAGAATATTGAAGAAACAACGGGCATTTTAATTAAAAGTCTCTTTGACAATTATGAAATTATGATTAGTTTGACTGATGTGACTAACAAAAATATCAATGAGACTACCGCTATTAATGAATAACTTGATCATGAAGGTGGCACAAGTGCCATTTATGAACCAGGGCTGGATGAACTGTCTTGAAATTTGATAAATACGACCTCAAAGAAGTTGAAATCACTATGAATTGTAATTGAAGGATTTGGAGAACCAAGTTGGACGGTGTAGGCAACTAGAAATTTGCAGCATTTATCCAAGTGGTCTAGACTCAGCTCAAAGTATTTTCTCAGTAAGTATATGAAAGCATTGCATGACTAGCGTTGAGATGGAAAAAAAACCCATGCAAACAGAAAGCAAAAAGACAAAAAATGGAAGCTAGCCAATTGAATTAAGACTTAATTAATTAGTGTCATGGGTCTAAGAAAAAATCTAGAATAATAACACATCTGAACCCATCATGTGTGACATTAGTAGATAAACAAAAAAATATGCGAGATGTATGGACTCCATGTAGGGGATACGACCTCTTTATTTATCATTATAGGAAGAAATTCTGACATAGCTCAGTGTCAAACCTGTGCAATCTAAATTTGGGTAAACTTGTAGTACCCAACATCTTTGTGAATGTAGAGTTAATCAAGGTGTTGGAAAATAATTACAATCCAAAGATGATAGCAATTCATTTGCCTAATGGGTCACAGTTCATGGTCATAAAGCCAGATTATATTTTCATGATTTTTTAGATAGACAATTCCCTGAAAACAAAATTACAAATCAAATACTTGTTGGAGGAATACCGCACCATGGACACAAGTTACAAGAGGTGGAAATTCTCTCTACATAGGGTTAAAGGTGCAGGTAACCAGACTATGAGGTTCTCTAGTGAAGATAAGCCCCCATTCCCCATGGCTTTGTTTGAAGAATACTTTCAATACACTTATTACTTAGTTGGTCAAGTACTGGGAATTGATGTTCCTGACAACATGACAATTGCTCCCATGGTTTTAGCCACAGACATCTAGAGCCATAATGCCTGACCCTATGTTTATGCAGAGTATTTATCGGGGGCCATCAATAATACCCTCAATATCATCAAGAATTACAGTGAATCCATTAATTTCAAGCACTATGCTCTTTTCATGCACATGATATTATACGAAGGTCAAGTGATGGGGATATGGCGTGAGGAATTAAGAATAAAAGACTTAGATAATGATGGAAATTCAAGGCATGTACAAATGTGGACATCTGTGTGGGACAGCAAGTGTGGGAGGTCCCACTACCTATATTTTGAGGAATATTTTGTCAAACCACTATACAAGATGTTAGGCCACAAATGTGACTACAACCTCTCCCCAAAGATCTTAAGATTTCTCTAACCAAAAGGTATGGGTCATGAAGCAAGGATAAATCACAATTGGGGGGACTGGTAAATGTTTAGGGATTGTACTGTTATCAGGGTTTATGGATTTGAAGCTACACCTTGTTTGTTGCCTAAGACTATGCCAAACAGAATTTCTTATTTAGAGATCATAAGGCAATTTTCATTTTAAACTTTCATGCATTTAAAGAGCTATGGGAGGCAGACTTTCATGCCTTCTATTTTATGCTTTGGTGATTTCACTATTATCTCTTATTCAGGCTATGACTTGGTTAGTGGTAAACTAGATTATTATGGCTTGTCAGTTGGCAACAAAAGGGAAAAGTTTGATCCTGAACACTTCATTTGTGATGCCAAAATTTCTTAGAAATTGAAAGGATATGAGCATAGTTTCCTTTTAGAAGATGTCATCAAAAATTGTGAAGAAAAATAAAACACGATGAGAATGAATGCCTGCAATAGGGTTATGATGTCTGAGGCTTGGAAGGTGAATAATAACCCAGGCTACATAGGGGCTTTCCCTAAGGTACAAGATCCATAGAAAGAATTAAACAATTAATCCTCCATGAAGAAGAACTGATAAGAGATGTGCCACTTGTGGCATTTGAAAGAGGAAGGGGCATCGGTCCTAGGAGGCAAGTAGAAAATATCACACCACTAGATCACTTATCACCTCAGCCTACTACTGAAGTGAGCTTTTTAGTTGGTTCCCCATCCATGAAAGAAGATAACACTGAAGAGGAAGAAGAAGTCTCACAGTTTAATGCTCCCGATATACCCCAATATGAGATGCCATTGGAAAGAAGTGTGATCACCTTTGAAGCCTCTAATGATCTATCAGATGATGTGAGGCATCGTGCAAGTCAGGAATTTGTTGCAAATGATACCTTTGTGCAAGCCCCTAAATTTAAGTCCTTTATAAATGAGTATAAAGGAAGACTAATAAGAGAAAGGTTAAAGGACATTGACCCTGAGAAAGAGGCTTATGCCTTGAAAGAGTTGCAACATGAAGTTGATAGGAAAATGAGAAACATGACTACTGGGAGAGGAAGAGCATTATTGCAAGAAGTTGGAGTTATGCTCCTTCCTAGGTGGGATATTATTTCATCCATTGTGTTTGACAACTTTTTGAAGAGAAAGAATAAAACTTTGCAAATAATGAATGAAGTGGGTGATAGGGTCTATACAGGGTCAGGGTACAATCCTGATAATACCACTTTGCAAATTTGGGCTCTTTACCCCCTAGGCAAGAAGCCTTCTCTCATTGACCATGATCATATTTTTGGACATCTCTTGGTGCAAAGAGTAGGGGAGATAGATCCCTTGGAGACTGCTGACTTGAATGTGAATGTAGCCAAATTCACCAAAGCTCAGATCCAAAAGCTAGTAAGAGATAACTAGTGGCTAATAGAGGAAAATGAAAGGTTGAAAAAATAATTAACCAACTACAAAGATAGGTTGTATGCTTCTCCAAGGCTTTACTCTCCTTTAATTGAACATGAAAGAAAAGTGTTAGAGGCCATGTCTAAGACTACTCAATGGAAGCATAAATTTGAAAAGGCTCAAAAGGAATAAGAAGAACTAAAAAGAAAATTGAAGGCTACTACTTTTGAAGTAGCATTAGGGATAATTTGTATGAAATTCAAAGATATGTTCCAACATGCAGATGGTGTATGGCGTGCTCACAGTGGAACATACAAGGCCCTTGTCAAGCATGGAATTCTGCTTGATAAGATGAAGGAAATGGAATCCCCTATCAAGGAAAAAGATGGAGATAATAATGCTTTGCTCCAAGAATGTCAGAGCCTCATGAATACACATGAAAACTTCTAGAATATCTTGACACAAGAATTGAATGACTTTAGCTAGCCACTATGTATGGCCATGCCAAATTTCTTTGAAGAAAAATATTTGAAGGATTAGGAGACTTAGTAAAATGAGATATCAAAATATTTTCTAGGCATCCTTGATGACACCAATGATGATGATGAGGTACTCAAGAAAATACATAAGCAACTCAGGAGGATTATTGGATTGGAGAATGCAATGACAAACACTCTACATAATGCAAACACTTATGCCCAAGAGAAATACATTGATCACATTTCAAAGGTTAATTTGTTCCTTACACGAGCTGTATGAATAGGTAGTCAGAGTTTGGTTGTTGTGGATGCATTAACATGGTGCTTGAGCCTTGAACAAATCTTAGGTGGTCACAGGCGCTTGTTGATGATTAACGAACTATGGTGCATCCAACAATAAACTCTTTTTAAGTTTCTATGTTATGTTAATTATGCTTTCGTTAAGAAATGATGTAACTTTTGTGAATGGACTTGAAGCTTGTTGCTTCCCATACAAATAGGGAAACCAAGGTCCAATTTTGATCATGTCATCATCATTTCAATCCATTAGAATAGATATTAGACCATCTCATCTACTTATTCATATCAAAAGAACTCATGTTATGTATGTTTATATTTTGAGCAATATAATGGAGCAGATACATTATAACTCATAATCCATTTTCAGTGTTCAATTGTTGTGTCAATTTCCATGCTTATTTTTTTCTTTACTGTCTCCAAAGTGGTATTTTCAAGTTGTTTAAATCTGCAAGATTTATCAGGGCACATTTTTTGTTACTATGTGGATGCTTTGATTCATTTTTGGTTAGGTGTGAATTAAATTCCTTTCAAATAATTTACTTTAATTGGTTCGTATTAAGGATTAAAGTCCTCTTAGAGATTGGCACCCTCTTATGGTCTAAAAACCTACATTTTTTAGACCCAACAGATTGCAAATAACTCTCAAAATTTAGAAGTCTATGAAACAGTGTATATATTCTTGTACTTGTAAATATTCTTGTACTTGTAAATATTCTTGTACTTGTATATTTTATGAAACATTCCTTATTTTATATGAAATAGTGTATATATTCTTGTACTTGTAAATATTATTTTACTGTTATGTCTATTAAAGAAAATAGAGTTTGAATAAAAATGCTTCACCCTTTTTTGTGAGTATGTGAATTATTGTTTAATGAAAAATATTACAATGTTTACATTTTCAATTTACTAGTTTCAAATCTTCATTTGCTATGTATATAAAATTGTATGTGCTCTTTATCTCTAATGACATAAAACAGTAATGTCATCAAAATCAGGGTTTTCAATTTCAGCACCATCATTGTCCACACTTTTCATATCTTGTTCACTTTTAAGTACAATCATCAAGATTTTATTTTTATTTCTTGTCCCAGTTAATCTTGATTCTTTTCAGTGCAACACAATAGGTTGCATGTTAAATTTCAAACATTTTCTTTGCATTTTTTTGTATATATTATTTTCTTAGTGCATCATTATGTAACAACAATTTCACTTCTAAGATATATAGTAAAAATAAATGAAAGCACATATTTTCTTTGTCAAGGGAAATGTATGGTGAATACCCTATGTCTTTCAAATAATTGCACAAGCGAAATAAGACATAACTGATTGAATATGATTTTCTACTATATAATTTTTTTTATGTGCTTTTTACTTTTTACATGTGGATTACCCTCAGAAAGAGACTACTTATATTTTCTTAAATGAATCCTTTACCTTTGCTATCTATGAAAGGAATTTACTGCTTGACAACAGGTTCGTGAACTTCATACAAATTAAGATTGGTGTAAAAGGCCATCCCCGCAAATGTTGTTTGGTCTTGAATTATAATGGAAAAAAAAAACTTGCTAGGAGAATAAAACAGGTTTTCAATTGTCCAAGTACAACATAATATTACTAAATCATTTCAAAGTTTAGGCCATAAGAATCATCCTTTTTTAAACATGGATTGCAAATAATTCTGAAAATTTAGAAGTCTTGGTCATTAACATTATCATCTGCTACAATGTCATCCAGTGTATCATTGTAATGTTCATATTTTCTTTCAAGTGTTTAATATTATCACCATCCTCATCTTGACCTGCATCATCTTCATCAACATTGAAATTTGACTATAGACCATCTATATTGTTACCAGATGTATTTGGATCATCATTTTCTATACCATCCATATTGTTATCTTCCATAACATCATCTAACTCTGGATTGTTGTCTTCTTGTGCCTGAACATAACCATCTTCAACATCATCATGGATGTCAATTTCTTCGATATTCTTTGATCCCTCTCTCTCATTTTTTTTGTCATCATTATTTTTCTCAGTATCCACTAATGCATTGTCAAATACATGCCTTAATCTTGGATCATAATGTATGACAAATATCCATTTCGGTTCTAAAATATCTGCATAGAAAAATATCTACACATGAAGGATATACATATATTAGACGTATGTCATAATAATTTTATTGATTAATAAACACATGTATATATTTGCAATAAGCTATGAATTAATAGATTAACGATCACTACCGACTTTTGTTTGAGTTAAAGAAATACCTGCTCATAATGAATTGGTATAACATAAGGCTCCTTATCCTCTGATAGGAACGATGATGAATCTATAGAAAACAATCCACTATGGGTATCATGTCTTTGTGTCCTCTCAAATGCTCCATACCATCTACACTTAAAAATACAACATTTAAAAGAGCAGAAATCCAACTCAATAATTTCTTGTATTTTCCCAACATATTATAGATTCTCTTCAATTATATTCTTATCTTTTGAGCTTGATCGATTGGATTGCTCGAAATCAACCATGATACCACAATAGAAGGATCATCTCTATGATGTTGGTGTTTTTATCCTAATCTAAGTATGCAAACTAACTAAACTAGAATGCAAAGCAATACACAAGATCACCTCAAATGATTGGCCTAAAGAAAAAAAACACAAAAGAAAGATAACAAAGCTAGTGATTATACCTTTTGTGCGTTGATCCCCTTGGTTGGCCATTGATATAGTTGATTTGTGTGCTCCTTGGAAGGCTATGAAATTAAGGGTGGATGCAAGATAATGAATACTTGATAAAGCTATAATGGAAAATGCACTTGAACTTGGATGCTAATACAAGGAATAATGTTATAGAATGGCTTGATAATTTAGTAGCATAAGGGTGCAAAATGACTAAGTTCTGCAAATGCATTAGAAGAGGGGGTATTTATAGAAGAATTTGAATTCTCTAGAGAATTCAACGGTCGAGATTTAGCCACCATGGCCAAGATGGAGGGCTATGGTGAGTTGATGAATCACAAGCCCTCACATTTTGACATGTGGAGGGTGAGGTTTCCAAGGGTAGGATGAGATGGAAAGAGGTATAAGTGAGGTGGAAGAAGGAAAAATGATGGGAAGGTACTTGTAAGTACCTTGGAATAAGGATGATGTGACCTCTCAATGATCACATAGAGAAGGGAAGAATCTTGGATAAATAAAAGTGAATTTAAAATTCATATGATTGGGAGATCTTGTGGATAAGACAAGGTTCCCAAAATGAGAGGTGAGAAGTACCTTAGATAAGACAAGGTCCTTAAAAAGATAAGTATTTACCCACATGTGACTGATGTGATAAGTAAAAGATTCTAGAATACTTTGACACATGTGAGTGATGTGACAATTCAAAGGTTCTAGAATTTGCATGGGGAAGAGGAAAGCCTTGGAAGGATAAATGTGAATTAAAAATTCACATGGGGAAGAGAGGAGTCTTGGATGAATAAAAAGGAATTAAAAATTCCTTATGGGATGGGGAGTGTTAACCAAGATACTGATTAGGCTTAATTGATCAGTGATTAGTGGCTAATGAGTATTAGAAGCCAACTTGCAAAAGTTGGAGGATGTGACATTTCCTAATCATGGATTAGACATGTGCACATCCCTAATAATGAGATTAGGAGATTGATTAAGATTAGATGAAAATGATGGAGGATGTGACATATGAGGGATTAAATAAATGTGTTATTTATTTAATTCATTTGAGGAAAGTGGTGATAAAGGGTAAGGTATTTGATCATTAACTAAATACCTTAGGGATTTTAAAATAATTAAGGGTATTAATTAAATAATAACAATAGTTTAGATGAAAAGGGATAAATTCAGACAAATGAAAGTGTCCAAATTTGGATGTCTACATTTTTCCCCTCTTTGAGATGGTGTTACAAAGTAGCATCATTTCAAAAAATATTAAAACATAGAACCCAGAAGAAGATGGTTAGATTGGGAAAGATGCCCTAGTCATCAAAGGAGTGATTGGGAAGAAAGATGATGGGGGTGAAAATGAATATTAGGGATTGAGGATTCCCTCTCGAGAGGACATGCAAGTTCAAGAGAACACGAGTGTGCTCTCAAAATGGATGAGACGATGAGAAGTTAGATGAAGAAGAGGATGCAAAGTGATGGGTAAGAGAGGATGATAAGCGATAAGCGATTGTGAAGCAAAAATGGATTGAAAAGCAAAGGTGATGTTGCCCTAGTCAAGCTACAATCCAAAATGGGTTGATGATAGATGGAGTGTTGTCAATAAGGGAATGATATGTCCTGAAAAAATACAAGGATAGGTAAGGATACATCCCGATGATGATGAGGAAAGTGTTGTTGATGAGGGAAGGATACATCCTGAAACAACACCAAAGGATAGGGAAGGATACATCCCAATGATGAGTACAATGATGAGGATGATTGGATCAAGGCTTGTAGCAAGACTGGGAACAAGACTAAGGATGTGATTACATGATTTGTGCTACATTGAGTTGATGAGGATTGGATTGAGACGTGAGATGGATGAAAGGAATAAAAATGATGGGGGACAAGATGCTTAGAATAACCAATCTATATTATTCTAAGAAGTTTGAAGAGATGATGATAAGAGATTGGATGGATAGGGGAAGGAAAAGTGATGAAGGGTGAATGGATGGGGGGGAAGATGAAATGCAATCCTAATGCAATTTTCCATTTTTGGAGCACTGATTTTTGCTATGGAAAAAGACACAAGATGTCAAGGTATGAAGAAACAAGGCGTATTCATGTCTAATGCATAAAACAAACACGATAGACAAAAAGGTTATCCCAACACCCCAAAGTCACAAGGACCTTGGTTGGGTGAAGTATTGGGATAACCAAAAGCACAAGAGGATGCCCTAGCATAAGACAAGACCTCAAGGATCTTGGTGGGTACTACGTGGGACAACCAAGAAGACAACAACAAAAAGAAAAATATCAATATATGTCCCTAGGTTAACCGATCAAAACACACCATAATATGATAGATTATGGCAATCTTGACAAGTTGTGATAGGGAGCCCAAACGATAAATAAAAGCCAAAAGTATTAAAAGATCACAGTCAAGTTCAAACATCCTTTTCCATAGGCTTGAGAGGATGGATGGGGTTGATGAGGTCTGTTAGGAAGGATGCATCCTATTGAGACCGATGATGGATACTAAACTAAGATGACCCACACAACGCAAGATTTTTTAAACTAATTGGACCTCATGATATGAGTGAATCTCATTTGTGAAGAACCAACTAGATAGGGATATACTTGATAACACAACACAAGACATGAGACACGATATTGGCACACCCTAACAACCTAGGGGCTCAGGGGATGATCATAGATTAGCCTTGCCTTCGTGAATGCATAGAGCCCTTGTAGTTCGATAAAAGATTGGTGATTAACCATGGATAAAAGTGGAAAGAGGACAATGGAGGACAAAGACTGGATGGACAAAATCCCCAGGGGCAGATCAAATGATTGACCTTGCCTAAATGAAAGCATAGGGGCAACGTAGTTCGACCAAAGACCAAAGAAAAATGATGGACAGCGAATGATGAGATAACCAGGATAAGTGGATAAAAATATTGGGCTGATATGATGAAACAAGATAGACCTATTGGATTGGATAGGATTGATTATGGGAATTACACGAAGCTCAAGGATGGGATAGTTATCCAAATCAGCAAAAGATGAATTGGGATGATGATATGATGGATGATGAAAAGTGATAGGAGAGTGGAAATATGATTATTGATAGGGAAGGATACATCCCAATTAAAGGGTTGTTGATGAGGGAAGGATATATCCTGAAACAACACCAAAGGATAGGGAAGGATACATCCCAATGATGATGATTCAATCAAGGAATTGGGTTGCATGATGGAGGAGCCTATAGCCAGATACCAGTGACAAGGGATTGTGATATGGGATGAGGATAAAGATGAAAGAATGGATAGAGAGATGAGGATGGGGGATGGAAGGGATTCTTTGGATGGATAGGAAGATAAGGAGTGGGTGTTATGATAGATGGATAGGAAGATAAGGATGGGGAGATGGAAGGGATGCTATGATAGATGGATAGGAAGATAAGGATGGGGAGATGGAAGGGATGTTATGATAGGAAGATAAAGATGGGGAGATGGATGGGATGACATGATGGATTAATGATGTCTTCAAGGACTATATCACAAAGGAATATAGATTCCCCCACTCAAGATATGTCATGTGTGATGAGGCAAGAGGGACGGAAGATGATTGGAAGGGAAAATAAAGGAGATAACTGGAGGAGGATAGGATGGGTGGGTAAGGGAGTTTGATGGATGAAGGGAGGATACCCGGATAAGGGAGGGTGACTGATGGTAGCATTAAAAGTGGATCAAGAAGGTAGGTGGATATGGATAAGGGTTAGGATAGTGTATTGGAGGAAGGGAATGTATACCAAGAGATGTCCAAAACATGTATATATAGGTGCCCCTGTCTTGATCAAGATCACAAGAAGGATGGAGGGATTTGAGATAAATGGGATATGATGGTAGGATGTGAAAGATAGGTGGGATGGAGGAAAAGGATGAAGGGGATGTATAGTAGGAAGAAGTGTGCATAGCAGGAAGCATAGCAGATGGAGGGGATGCATATCAGGAAGTTGCCCCCAAGTGTGGAAAATGACAGATGGGGACTTATTCATGACGCCTATTTGCTAGGTTTTCATCATGGTACTTATCCAAGGTGCTTGTTTTCCAAGTTTTAACCATTGGATGAATTATTTCTCTTTAATTTTTCTTTCTTTTTTTTTTAATTTTGTGACTTTTTTGACTTTTTTTGGGATTTTTGGATAGGTGGATGGAGATGAACAAGGATAGAGATATGGATAAATAGATTTAGAATACATATGATAGGGATATGGATGAAGGACTCAAGCATCAAGCTCTAGATGAGGTATTAAGAGCCCATGTGTGAAGCAACCATTGGATGTTGGTACAACCTTATTAGGATAAATGGATTATGTAAGAGGATGAGTTAGAGGGATTTGGTGGGGGAGATATGTGGGATAATGGATGGGATGTTGTAAAGTGTATGGATGTAATGATGGGGTGGATTTATGATGGGGAGATGAGTTCAGGACCAACATTGGCACATATGGTGGTGGATGTGAAATGATAGGAGTATTAATGGATGGAGAATGTGGGGATAATGGAGGAGATGGGATAGTGAATTTTGGGACATAAGGACCCAAAAAATATTTAGGAGATGGAAGGGGTGTATGATTAGCTTTTGGATTAGCACCTTTGGATGTTGTTACAAATTTTTCATTTGTAGGCATTGCATCTTTTTTCTTTGGGATCCACATGGTTTTGATCTTCACTTTGGTGGGGCCTTTGTGGCCAACGAATTTGATTTTTTGTCTGTTCATCATGTCTTTTAGAGGGGACATGAGGAGCTTTAGATCTATGGGGATGTTTAGATTTATGTTCTTTTGCTTTGGCATCCAAAGTGCTCTTAGTAGCAACGGGATGGGTATGATGAGATGGGTAGTGTGGAGAAAACATGAATGGAGTGATGGAGGTAGAATTTTGAGGATGATGTGTGGATGGAGGATACCTAGGTACGTGTCGTTGTTGATCTTGATAAGGGAACATGAGAGTGTGATGTTTATGATGGGTTACATGGATAGGTGATGGATGGATAAAAGGATGAATAGGGCACGATGGAGGAGGTGATTTTGGGATGTAAGGGCCCAAAATAGACATAGTACCTAAAGGATGTGTGATGGCAGATGAAGGGACATAAGGACCCAAAATTGATGGAGTAGATGAGTGATGGGAGATGGTGGATGGAGGGACATAAGGACCCAAAATGGAAGGAGGAGATAAAGGATGGGAGATGGTGGATGGAGGGATGTAAGGACCCAAAATGGATGGAGCAGATGAAGGAGGAATGTGGATGGTTTTTTTGAGGCAATACGATGGAGGAGGAGGGATGATAGCAAATGATCTGGTGGAGTGATGGGAAGAGCCTATATTTCTTTTGGAAGAGGCTCGTTGAGAACATCTAGAGGTCATACCAACATATTTAGATTGTGATTCTTGATAAATATGTCTAAGACCTTGCATACAGATTTGTTCCTTGACCTGGATGGGCTCTAAAATACCTTGATCATGAAGGCCTAAACCTTTTCCTTGATAGTTCAAGTTCTTGAGCATTCGATTCATGGTAGGATTTGTGTTATTTTGGAATAATGATGCGAGTTCATTAGGTGGAGGATGATGGGTGGTATATATGCTTTATTTTTCTTTTGCAAGGAGACCACCATGGAAGAATGTGAGAGTACCAAGGGGATATAAAATTGGTGTGGGGATAGTAGGTTTAGGCAATGATGGGGGATCATGGGATGGAAATTATGGGGTACCAACATCTTGATCAGGACAAGGGAGTGGTAATGGATCAAGAGAGGGATTAGGTGACATGATAGGATTTGGATTTGTGGTAGTGGATGATAAGGGCTCATGCGATGGAGATGGAGATAAGGGCTCATGAGATAGAATGATTAGATCTTGAGTGACAAGTGGATCATGGGATGGAATGGATGGAGGACTGTGATCTTAAGGTGGACTAGATGGGATGGTCGTATCTTGATCAGGAGAAGGGGATATGTTGGTATGCTTTGGATCAACCTCATGGAATGACTCATCTTGTGTGGATAGTAGGATGATGGAGTGTTGGAGGGACTCCTCAAGTGGGGGAGATCGAAGGATGGAGGATTCATGAAGTTCATGGGGATGAATTTTAGTGATAATAGGAGTGGGAGTGGATTGGACTTGGATGCCTTCAATGGATTGGGTAGATCTAGGTGTAGCAAGAGTGGATTGGATTTGGTTATCTTTGATGGGCTCAATGAATCTCGTAGTAGGGGATGGGGATTCAATATATTTGGTGGATGTGAGGGTTTCAATAGTTTGAGTTGTGCTAGCAATGATAGGTGTGGGTTGGAGAAGGGTCTCATCACTAGTGACTATAGATGATGGGTTGGGATGGCATGGTTCCATGACTTCATGATGTGGAGTTAGGGGTGTCTTCTTTATCATAATTCCTTGGAGAACTTCTGGAGTGAGAAATTTGCATACTCTAGGCTTAGATGTTGAGGTAGGAGTGGATGAAGGATTAGGGATTGGTGGAGTGTAAGATGGAGGGTTAAGATAGGGATATTGATATGGTGAATTAGGATGGGAGGATTTGGATGGTGGATTAGGATAGGAAGACGTGGATGGTGGATTAGGATGGGAAGATATGGATGTTGGATTAGGATAAGACTGTGTGGATGTAGGGTAAGGATAAGAAAATGTGGATGTTAGATTAGGATAGGAAGGTGTGAATGTAGGATTAGGATGGGCAGATTGGTATGGAGGATTAGGATAGTGGGCATGTGTGGATGAAGGATTGAGATAGGAGGATGTGGGTGAGAGATTAAGATAGGGATATTGTGATGGTGAATTAGGATAGGCAGACATGAATTTTGGATAAGGAGATGATGCAGGTGAAGGATATGATGGAGATGCGAGGCAGGAAGATAATGAATATCCCTTGTCAAAGATAGCATAAGGAGTGTTATTAGGTGTAGATGAAGATGTAATGGGATAGCTCGGAGGGGGGATTGGTTTTTGGAAAGTGGTTGGGGAAAGCTTACTAGCAATGATAGCATCAAGGGGATCGATGTCATATACCTCTTGATCGACAAGACTTTCGTTATCATCGTCAACATAATTAGGGTTTCCCTTGATTACTATTGTTGTTTGAATTGGTGAAGGATTGATGATGTTGGATTAGATGGATTGAAGAGATGGGAATGGATGATTAGAAGGAAAGAATAGGTGATGAAAGGACAAAAGAATGGATCAGAAGAAGATTGAAGGAGGGATCTTAAGATTTGTTTCGATATCCAAAGATCTTGGATGCAGACAGAGTAAAGCTCAAATTAGGATTTTGGTTAAGCTCAAATTAGGATTAGATTAAAGCTTAGATTAGGATTAGATTGAAGTTCAGATTAGGATGATTGGATGATGTGATGGGATTGATTATAATGATTGGATTTGATTATCAAAGGATGATTATGACACTGAATCTACCTCTAAATGGAAGCAGATTGATTGGGTTGAAGGTGATTGGATAGGGATGTGATTGGATTAGATTGGATAAGATTGACCGATGAGACAATTGATAAGATCAAATAATGGATTAGATAAGATGATGGAAGGGATTCCAAACCAAGTTCAGAGATTACCCTAGGTGACTTAGGATACTGATTGATCAGATTAAAGGATAAATGGATGATCGTGGCACCGAATCCACCTTGAGATTGAAAGTAGATTGATTGGGTCGACAATGATGATTGACTGACTCAGGACAGATGACAATACTAAACAGATGTTGATGGTGGTGATCAGATTTAGACACCTAGGTCAATTTGGATAATAACTTCAAATGAATTTTAGAGGATTTGGATTGAGAAAATGATAAGGGATGTGTAACCTAGAGATGCTTCCAGATGATGTACCTATATGATTCAGATGATGAATGAATGACCTTGCAGAATGCAAATGGACTAAAGCTCATATTTGGATTGGATTAGAGGAAATGATAGGACTAATTCTAAACCAAGTTAAGGGGTTTTAACTAGAGGACATAAGATGCTGACAATCAAATTTTTCTAGATTTGGCAATTTTCAAAAATTATCAAATTTTGCCATTTTAGGAAACTTCATAGGCATACCTTTGAGAGTCTAATTTTTTCCCAAAAAATACCCAAAAATAAGGTAGGATTAATTGCCAACTAACATCCCAAATCTGAGACATGCATTCCACATGCCATCTCATAAGGCAACCACCCATAAAATTTTATCCCAATCGGACACCCAAGTCAAAAGTTATAGCCGTCGGAAATTTTGGCATAAAAATCAAAACCCTTAAAACGAAGTCTAGGTGATTGGGATGGATGATTTGATGATGGATATGGAATCTAATGATGTTCTAAGATGCACCTATGTGGTTTGTTCGATAAAATGATGGCTTTCAAAAAATGTTGATGGATGCTCAGAACGAGGAAACGACCACTCAGAATAGGCAAATGGAGGCTCAAAATGGATAAATGGAGGTTTGGAATGGGTGAACGGAGATTCAAAATGGGTGAAAAGAGGTTTAGAATGGATAAACAGAGGTGAAATTAACTATTTGGAGGGCAGCTTCGCCCCTCCTAGGCAAGTTCGCCCGTTGGTGGAAGATAGGTAGAAGACGGGTAATCGGCTCAGGTAAACAGGTGCTCTAAATGAGAGGATGATGTTTGGATCAAGGAGATGAATGCTTGGGATGGGGAATGGATATTTGGAATGGAGAGAAAAATTCTCATAATGGGAAAACAAGTACTTGGAACGAGCAAATGGGTGCTTGAAACGGGTAAACGAGTGTCCAAAATGACTGAATGGATGATGAAAAGGGTCATTTGGAGGGAAATTTCACCCCAATTAGGGTAGGTACACCCCTTTAGAGGGTAGGTACGCCCCACTTAAGGGAAGGTTCACCCAAGGATAAGTGCAAGTTTGCTCGTTTAGTGAAAAATAGGTAGAAACAGATGCTCAGATCAAGTAAACAAGTGCTCAAAATGAGGGGGTGACTGCTCTGACTGAGGGGATGATTGCTCAATATGATGAAAGGATGTTCGGAATGGGAGGATGATTACTCGAATTTTTCAAATAAGTACTCTAAATGAGAAAGGGAGTGTTTGAAATGGCTAAATGAACGATGAAAAAGGTTGTCTGGAAGGTCAAAAAGGTTGTTTGCAGGGCATGTTCACCCTTTTGTAGGGCAGGTCCGCCCTTCTACAGGGCAAGTTATCCCCTCTGCTAAAAACTCATACTTGACTTGGATAGAACAACTATAGAAAGGACTTAAAATATAACAAGAAAGCAATAAAGCTGGCTTGTCAAAGAGATTACTAGTTTCCCACAAAAGACACTTCAAACAACACAATCCTATGATTAGTGTTAAGGGTATAGCCTATTGGTATGTGGCGACTGATCATGCTATACTGTATAGCCCATGGTATACTATACACCCTGGCATGTATCCTTGTCAGAGTCTGGGGTCGGGTTAAGCCTCGGGTGGGGGTTTGGGGGCGGTAGCCCCCGAGAAAATTTTTCTTCCTACTTTTTTGTGTCATCACCAAAAAAGGGAAAAATCAACGAAAAAAGGAAAAAAAACCGATTTTATAAAACCCTAATCTGGAAGCTTCTAAGCTTGTTAAAAAGGGGTTCGAATTGGTATTACAGTATGATGAAAAACGTGATTATTCGCAAGATTGTAATAGGTTTTTGCACTGGATAATAAAAGTATTGGATGGCTACAGTTTGGTGGATGTAGCCCGGATTGGGTGAACCACATTAAATTCTCTGTGTTATGATTTATCCTGTGTGTTTTAGTTTCTCTGTTTATTAATTAAATCTACATTTAATTGTTAGATATCTACCATTTCTAACCCTAACAAGTGGTATCAGGGCAAGTTGTGTTTCGATTATCATCTGTAGGAAGGTCTCATAGCTGAGTGGGAGTCTCACGATTGAGTGGGAGCAATGGTAGACGAGGGTAAAAAGGTTGAGAAGTTTAATGGGCAGAACTATCAGTTATGGAAGATGTAGATGGAGGATTATATCTATCAGAAGGATTTATGGCAGCCATTGGAAGGGAAAGCCAAGAAATTCACAGCAATGTCTGATGAGGACTGGGATATTTTGGATAGAAAGGCTCTTGGTAGTATTCGTTTATGCCTGGCACAATTGGTGGCATTCAATATTAGAATAGCAAAGACAACTCAAGAGTTGATGCAAACCCTGGCGAAGTTATATGAAAAGCCTTCCACTTCGAATAAGGTATTTTTTATGAAGCATTTATTTAATATGAAAATGGTAGAAGGTGGGTCAGTTACTGATCATTTGAATGAGTTTAATACGGTCACCAGTCAATTAACTTCTATAAAAGTAAACTTTGATGAAGAAGTTAGGGCTCTTTTGATTCTGTGTTCTTTTCCTGAAAGCTGGAATAGCTTGGTAATAACTGTTAGCAATTTTGTTTTTGGTTCAAATACATTGAAATTTGATGATATTGTAGGTGTTATTTTGAGTGAGGAAATTCGTAGGAAAAGCTCAGGTGGAACATCCACATCAGGCAGTGTTTTGAATGCAGAAAGTAGGGGCAGAACAAAGGAGAGAGAAAACAATTTTGGAAATCGTGGGAAGTCATGAGGAAAATCAAAGGACAAAAAGTCCCAATCTAGAGACAAGAGGGATTGCTGGTACTATGGTAAGTTGGGTCATTTGAAGAAAGATTGTTGGTCTCGGAAAAATAAAGGAGACAAAAAGGAAGGAAGTAAAGAGGCAAATGTGGTAAGTAATAAATCTGATGAGGATGCTTTGATTCTTTCCCTTGATAATGCTGATGATTCTTGGGTGTTAGATTCAGGGGCTTCATTTCATGCTACCCCCCATAGAAGTTATTTTCTTGATTATGTCCAAGGGGATTTTGGGATGGTTTATTTAGGAGATAACGAACCCTGTCAGATTGTTGGAAAGGGAAGAATCAAGATTAAGTTGCAAAATGGGAATCATTGGCTACTACATGAGGTAAGGCATGTTCCAAAGTTAAGCAGAAATTTAATTCCAGCAAGGCAACTAAACGATGAAGGTTGTGTTGTTACATTTAGTGATAAAAATTGGAAGGTCACAAAGGGCGCCTTAGTGGTAGAAAAAGGTGTGAAAGTAGGCACCTTATATCTTTGTATAGGTCATACTATTCCTTCTACTTTAATTGTTACAGAAAAAGGTCAATGTCTAGGAACAGTTGCTGCAGTTTAGTAGGTAGAAGATCATGCAGTTATTGTGGACTCAGAATCAGCACTGTGGCATAACAGACTTGGGCATATGAGTGCAAAAGGTATGAAAGTACTTCATTCAAATAATGTTTTACCAGGTCTAAAATGTGTTACTATAGATTTATGTGAAAGTTGTGTGTATGAAAAACAAAAGAGAGTAAGTTTTCTCAAGGATAGGAAGCAAAAGAAAGATAAGAAATTAGAGCTTGTGCATACAGATGTATGGGGACCAGCTCAGGTATCTTCTCTTGGTGGCTCTTTGTATTACGTTACATTCATTGATAATGTGACTATGAAGGTATGGATTTATTTCCTTAAGCAGAAATCTAATGTATTTGAAAATTTTAAAAAATGGAGAAGCTTGGTTGAGAATGAGACAGGTAAAAGGATAAAATGTCTCAGATCTGATAATGGTGGTGAGTATTGCAGCAAAGAGTTTGAATATTATTGTTCCTCTAATGGTATTTATAGGTAGAAAATGGTTCCAAGGACTCCATAGGAAAATGGAGTGGCTGAGCGCATGAATAGAACAATAATAGAGTGTGCATGGACTATGAAATTGCATGTTGGGTTGCCTTTAAAAATGTGGGCAGAGGCTGTAAACACTGTTGTTTATTCAATTAATAGAGGTCCCTCTAATCCTTTGGGTTGTGGTATTCCAGAGGAAGCATGGAAGGGTAAGAAGGTGAGTTATTCTTTTCTCAAAACCTTCGGTTGTGAAGCATTTGCACATGTAGATTCTGAAAATAGAACCAAGCTTGATGCAAAATCAAAGAAATGTATATTTATTGGATATGGCATTGATGAATTTGGTTATAGGCTTTGGGATTTTAAAAATCAAAAAATTGTGAGAAGCAGGGATGTTATATTCAATGAGAAAGTGTTGTACAAAGATTTGTTGTTGCAGCATGAGAAGAAAGAGAATGATTATGTAGTGTTAGATGATATTCCAAACAATGATGTTTCAGTGGTTCCTCATGTTGGGCAACAACAACAACAACAAATACCACAAACTCCTGTTAGACGATCTTCAAGGATAAGTAGATCTCCAAAAGATTCTCTCCCTCTTTGTATATTATTTTGTTAATTGATGCTAGTGAACCAGAATATTATGATGAAGCTATGCAGGTGGATACCAAGGTTTAGTGGGAGCATGGAATGGAAGAAGAAATGGACTCCTTGCTGAAAAATCAGACTTGAGAATTATGCAAGTTGCCTACAGGTAAAAAGGATTTACCAAACAAATGGGTTTATAGGCTGAAAGAGGAGGATGGAGGTAAGAAAAGATTTAAAGCCAGATTAGTTGTAAAGGGATTTGCACAGAAAAAGGGTATTGATTTTGATGAGATTTTTTCTCTTGTTGTTAAAATGACTTCTATTCATATTGTTTTAAGTATTGTGGCTGCTGAAGATTTGCATTTAGAACAGCTTGATGTTAAAACAACATTTCTCCATGGTGATTTGGAAGAGGAAATATATATGGAATAGCCATAAGGTTTTGAGGTCAAAGCTAAGGAGAAACTAGTGTGCAGATTGAAGAAAAGTTTATATGGCTTGAAGAAAGCACCTCGGCAATGGTACTTAAAATTTGACAGTTTTGTGGGTGAGCAAGGCTATAGCAGGTGTAATTCTAACCATTGTGTTTATTTTAAGAGGTTGGATAATGGCAGTACATTATTTTATGCTTATATGTTGATGACATACTTGTAGCCGGGTCTAACATGGATCACATAAGAGAGCTAAAAAAGTTAGCAAAATCTTTTGTGAGGGATTTGGGGCAAAGAAAAACAAATCCTTGGTATGAAAATTTGTAGAGATAGGAAAAATAGAAAATTGTTTTATCCAGGCTAATTATTATGTTGAAAAGGTGTTGCAGAGATTTCATATGGAGAATGCAAAAGTTGTCACACCTTGCCTAGTCATGTTAAATTGACTAAGGATGTGTGTCCAAAGATACAAGAGGAGGAAGAAAAATTGTCCAAGGTACCATATGCTTCCATGTAGGCAGTTTAATGTACGCCATGGTATGCAAGACCGGATATTGCACATGCGTAGGAGTTGTTAGCAAGTATTTGAGTCATCTTGGAGTTGAGCATTGGAATGCAGTAAAATGGATTCTCAGGTATTTGAGAGGTACATCCAATAAATGTTTATGTTTTGGGGGCTCTAATACTGATTTAAAAGGCTATGTTGACTCAGATTTGGCAGGGGATATAGATACTAGGCAGAGTACCACAGGTTATGTATTCACAGTTGGTGGACAGCAGTGAGTTGGATTTCTCGATTGCAAAAGGCTTGCTTTATCCACCACAAAGGCAGAGTATGTTGCTGCAATAGAGGCAACAAAGGAGATGATATGGCGCAACTTTTCATGGATGAGTTGGAAAAACAACATGATGGAAATTACTTGTTTACAGACAGCCAGAGTGCTATACATCTTGCAAAGAATTTTCCTTGCATTCTAAAACAAAACACATACAGTTGAGATATCATTTCATTCGGTCGGTGTTGGAGGATGGACAGGTCAAAGATGGACAAGATACATATAGATGTCAATCCAGCAGATATGTTTACGAAGGCGGTGACAAGGGAGAAGTTGAGCTCCTCTTTAGCTTCGGTTGGCCTTCAAGGTTGAATTCAAGAATAACAGTAGCAGGGTCCAAGGTGCTTATTGCCAGTGAGCTGAATTGCAGCAGTGTCGTCCGAGGATCAGTCTCCAAGTGGGAGGTTGTGATGGTGTGGAGCCTAATCAATCTCCAAGTGGGAGATTGTTGGTATGTGGCGACCGATCATGCTATACTATATAGCCCATGGATACCAGACACCCCGGACATGTATCCTTGCTGGGGTCCGGCAGCCTGGGCCTCGGTAGGGTTCGGGGCGAACCCCCGAAAAAAATTTCCTCCTACTTTTTCACGTCATCACTGAAAAAAGGAAAAAAAATCAATTTTATAAAACCCTAATATGGAAGCTTCTAAGCTTGTTAAAAAGGGGTTCGGATGGGTATTACAGTATGATGAAAAACATGATTATTCGCAAGATTGTAATAGGTTTTTGCACTAGATAATAAAAGTATTGGATGGTTACGATTTGGTGGATGTAGCCCGGATTGGGTGAACCACGTTAAATTCTCTGTGTTATGATTTATTTTGTGTGTGTTTAAGTTTCTTTGTTTATTAATTAAATTTGCATTTAATTGTTAGATATCTGTCATTTCTAACCCTAACATAGCCAACACAGTTCTTAATCTAGGATGCACAAGGCTTCTAGGGAGTCCTTGATATACTCTCAGTATGTGAGGCACAACTGTGAACACCAGCTCATCACAAGCGTGAGTTGGGAACCCCAGCAAGATACTGAAAGACTCAAACCAACTCTTCATGTCTAGCTAGGTATCACCCTAGCTTCGACGCTCTGCCAAACACGACGTGACTAGATTGAGGTACAACTTTCGCTTTTCCCCCTTTGTATACCCCACCAATACACATGGTTGGGATCGTCCCTTGGGGTGATGAAATCCCCAAGCAGGTGCCACTAGAAAGAGGACACTAATCATTTTTAGCTACTCCCTAGGCTCACATGAAGTACAAGGGGAAAGCACGAACGAATTAGTGCCCCCTTGGGTGACAAAAGGAACTTGCAGACACAAAAAACAAAAAATTTTACTCCCCCTAGTTAAACTATGTGCCTAAGTTAATCAACAAAAATAAGAAGGAAAATGTTAAACAACTAAATAAACGGATTACCCTGCAATAAAATGTTAGTTGTTTTATCCTTCGTTCTTCGTCAATCACGAAATAAGCTACATAAACATTAGCAAAAAATGCAAATACACTCACAAATAGATGATATTAGGGAGTTAAAATTTGAAAACAATAAAAAACTGAAGCTAAAATGACTATTTTACCTCCCAAAGTGCTCTGTTTAGGGCAGGTTCACCCCTCTACAACAAATAGTTAGCAAACAAACTTACAGAAAACTCAATTTTTGGGCAAGTTCGCCCTTCTACAGGGGCAAGTTCACCCCACCTGGGCAAGTTTGCCCCTCTGCAACAAACAGTCAGAAAATAGATTTACAAAAAGCTAAGTTTTTGGGTAGGTTCGCCCTTCTATAGGGGCAGGTTCACCCCTCTGCAAGGGCAGGTTCGCCCCTCCTAGGCAAGTATGTGCCTCTACAACCTGAACCTAGAAAACTTAAACAACAACAAACATGAAAGATAGGGACCCATTTGTGGGTCCCACTGTGCGTGCCAAAAATATGATGCTGGTGTTTTTATCCTAATCTAATTATGCAAACTAACTAAACTAGAATGCAAAGCAAAACACAAGATCACCTCAAATGATTAGCCTAAAGAAAAAAACACAAAAGAAAGATATCAAAGCTAGTGATTATACCTTTTGTGTGTCGATCCCCTTGGTTGGCCATTGATGTGGTTGATTTGTGTGCTCTTTGGATGGTTGTGAAATGAAGGGTGGATGCAAGATAATGAATAATTGATGAAGCTATAATGGAAAATGCACTTGAACTTGGATGCTAATACAAGGAATAATGTTATAGAATGGCTTAATAATTTAGTAGCATAAGGGTGCAAAATGATTAAGTTCTATAAAGACATTAGAAGAGGGGGTATTTATAGAAGAATTTGAATTCTCTAGAAAATTCAACTGTCGAAATTTAGCCACCATGGCCAAGATGGAGGGCTATGGTGAGTTGAGGACTCACAAGCCCTCACATCTTGGCATGTGGAGGGTGAAGTGTTCAAGGGTAGGATGAGATTGAAAGAGGTATAGGTGAGGTGGAAGAAGGAAAAATTATGGGAAGGTACTTGTAAGTACCTTGGAATAAGGATAATGTGACATCTCAATGATCACATGGGTAAGAGAAGAATCTTGGATAAATAAAAGTAAATTTAAAATTCACATGATTGGGAGATCTTATGGATAAGACAAGGTTCTCAAAATGAGAGGTGAGAAGTACCTTGGATAAGACAAGGTCCTTAAAAAGGTAAGTACTTACCCACATATGATTGATGTGACAAGTAAAAAATTCTAGAAGACTTTGGCACATGTGAGTGATGTGACAAGTCAAAGGTTCTAGAATTTGCATGGGGAAGTGGTGCAGGAGCACTTGTTTGATTTTTTGCCTCATGAGGGCATGTGTAAATAGTTGCTCTATTTTGTGTATTGGGTCTTATAATAAGGTTTATCAAACCATTTTAAAGGTGTTTGAGTCTTAAGAAGTCATATTTTAAGTCATTTTTCAAATAATGTTTAAAATTGCTCCATATTATAAAAATTGTCAAAGTTGCTCAAAAAAGTTGTCAAACAACTTGTCAAAAAGTGTCATTAAGGTGTTTTGGAAATAAACTAATCAAAAGGTGGTTGAAAATAGTTGGTTTTGGTTTTAAATGTATAAATACACCCTCCAAAACTCAAATTGGGGGTTGGAGACATTATTTTTGAAGTTTGATGAATGGCAACCTCAAATTTTGTGTGCATTTTTTTATTTTACATTGTTTGCAGGCTGAAGTTGTGCTTTGTATGGCCTGGTTTGGACTTATATCATGGAGTATCATATATGGATGGAAATATTTTTTTTTGTCTCATTGAATTTTATTGAGTTTTGTGGGAGATATGACTATTTTGGTGAGACTACCTTATTCTAACAATATTGTGCAAAATTTATAATCTAAAAAATGTGATGGTATGGATTGTAAAATATATATTTTGTATCTAAAATCAATTTTATTTTGTTTACATGTGAATATAATTTCATTTTCTTCAATTCTCATCAAATTCAATTAATATTTGAATAAGTTATGACCATTTTTGTGAGGGCAGGTCTGAACCCTACCTAAGGTTTGCAATTTTGGGAAAAATGCAATAACTTTTTTTTCCACCATTAGATCTTCATAAAAATTGGAGGAAAGGTTTATAATTATGTTGTATTCAATCTCACAAGAGCAATTGGTTTTATTATTTGTTGCTTGAAATTTATTAATGACTATTTGTTGCATGAAATTGTGGGTTGCCATGGCTATGTTTAGAATGTGATATAGAATGTCTAATAGCATGTGTTATACAAAGATTGTTTTGAATTATTGTTGAAAGTTTGTGAGATATTTTTTTGAATCTTCCTAGCTCTACATCAAATTGGTATCAGAGCCTAGTAAGGTCTGGGTAGAGGAAGAGTTTATTTTTGTGGTTGCGGTTGTGGTTTTGGTTGTGTGTTGTGTTGTGTAGGTTGAGGAAGGAACCTGATTGCCTAGGTGAGGTAAGGTGAAGTGGAAGCAAGGAGGGACTTGCTTGTGAAGATGGATTTGTTGAGAATATTGGAAAGATGTTTGCAGGATGAGGATTCACAAACAAGGAGGAAGAGACAAGAGATGATTGACAAAGAGATAATTGAGTTGAAGCAAGAGATGAGGAGAAGACAAGCAGAGTTCAATGATTTTTATGTAGAGTCCATGATGAGGATGGAACAGTGGATCAAACAAGTAACAAGTTGGCACTTGAAGATCAAGAAAAGAGTTACATGGCTCATTCAAGAGATAGCAAAAAGAAGAAAAGGGAAAGCAAGGACAACAACAAATGAGGTAGAGGTAAAATTTGTTGAGCAAGGTGATGAACAAACTTCTTTGTTGTTAACATGTTGATGAGATAGTTGTTGTTGGTAATCAAGTAGTTGATGCAATTGTTGATGAATAACTAGAGAAGGTTGTTGAGGTTGCTGATAAGGTTGGTATAAATCCTCAAGATGTTGTTGATAATAAGGTTGATAATAAAAATGTTGCATATTTGTTTGCTAATGAGATATATGCATATTTTCAAGGATATGATGCAAGTTATATATGGTATTCTAATGATGAGAATGAATATATAGATGATGCTATTGATGTTTATACACAAGAAATGGAATTTTGGAGCCTAGAAGTTGAGAAGATGATGGAGAATATATGGTATAAGATGAAAAGGAAGAAAGGAACAAAGAAGGTTGAAAATACAAAGGAAAAAATGCAAAGGAACTGGAAGATCAGGAAGAAGACAATTCAAAGGGGCTTGAATTCTTTTCCCCTGAGGAGTTTGGTGCAGGAGCACCTGTTTGATTTCTTGCCTCCATGAGGGCATTTGTAAATAGTTGCTCTATTTTTTGTATTGGGTCTTATAATAAGGTTTATCAAACTATTTTAGAGGTGTTTGATTCTTAATAAGTCATATTTTAAGTCATTTGTCAAATAATGTTTAAAGTTGCTCCATATTATAAAAATTGTAAAAGTTGTCAAACAACTTGTCAAAAAGTGTCATTAACGTGTTTTGGAAATAAACTAATCAAAATTTAGTTTAAAATAGTTGGTTTTCATTTTAAATGTATAAATACACCCTTCAAAACTCGAATTGGGGGTTGGAGACATTATTTTTGAAGTTTGATGAATGGCAACTTCAAATTTTGTGTGCATTTTCTGATTTTTACATTGTTTGTAGGCTGAAGTTGTTATTTGTACAGCCTAGTATGGACTCATATCATGGATTATCATATATGGATGGAAATATATTTGTTTCTAGTTTCCAAAAAAAAAAAATTATTGAATTTTATTGAGTTTTGTGGGAGATATGACTATTTTGGTGAGACTGCCCTATTCTAACAATATTGTGCAGAATTTATAATCTGAAAAATGTGATGGTACGGATTTTAAAGTCTATATTTTGGATTTGAAAAAAAAATTATTTTGTTTCCATGTGAATCTAATTTCATTTTCTTCAAGTTTCATCAAATTTCATAAATATTTGAATAAATTATGACCATTTTTGTGAGGGCAGGTTTGAACCCTACCTAGAGTTTGCAGTTTTGGAAAAAATGCAATAAATTTCTTTTCCACCATTGGATCTTCATAAAAATTTAATGAAAGGTTTATTATTATATTTTATTCAATCTCACAAGAGCGATTGGATTTATTATTTATTTTTTAAAAGTTATTAATGACTGTTCATTACATGAAATTGTGGGTTGTCATGGCTATGTTTCCAATGTGATATAGAATGCCTAATAGCATGTGTTATACAAAGATTGTTTTGAATTATTGTTGAGGGTTTGTGAGATGTGTTGTTGAATCCTCCTAGCTCTAAATTAGGAAGAGGAAATCCTTGGAAGGATAAATGTGAATTAAAAATTCGCATGGGGAAGAGAGGAGTCTTGGATAAATAAAAAGGAATTAAAAATTTCTTGGGGGATGGGGAGTGTTAACCAAGATACTAATTAGGTTTAACTGATCAATGATTTGTAGCTAATGAATATTAGAAGCCAACTTGCAAAATTTGGAGAATGTGACATGTCCTAATCATGGATTAGACATGTGCACGTCCATAATGATGAGATTAGGAGGTTGATTAAGATTAGATGAAAATGATGGAGGATGTGACATATGAGGGATTAAATAAATGTGTTATTTATTTAATTCATTTGAGGAAAGTGGTGATAAAAGGTAAGGTATTTGATTATTAACTAAATACCTTAGGGATTTTAAAATAATTAAGGGTATTAATTAAATAATAGCAATATTACTTAATTACTGTAAATAAGAGGATGTTTAGATGAAAAGGGATAAATTTAGACAAATGAAAGTGTCCAAATTTGGATGTCTACAGTCTCTTTACATCTACACTTTCTACATGATAATGTTGACCATATGCCCACATTGTTGGATATTTCCTTGCCTGTGAAAGACCATTTATTTCAGTGAAAACAAATATAATGACGAATATTAAAATAGTTAAGACTGTCAAAACTGTAAGGAAACAACATTTTGTAAAATTCCAAATGTACCTTTCTTTCACATCCTCTAGACATGTTGATTTCATCTTATATTATGTTTGAATTTGTACCTGCATCTTCTATTTGATTTTGAATTTGTTCAGTAACCCATTCTAGTGTGTAATCTTTGGCCCATTCCCCAAGAAAATGAGTGGGAAATGGAGTATTCATTGGGTTTGATCTCTTAAACTATCTCCTTGCTTCTAACACTTCTTCTCTCTTTTTATCATATAGATCAATACATTTGTTCATGAAGTCCATGTGGTACAGAATGAACTTGTCGAGTATAGAACTTTCGTCTACACCTATTACATGTCAACATGTTTATTTCAAACTCCAAATGTCATGTTGTTAATTTGACAAATAAATTACAAAGTGAATTAATGATTGCAAGAAAAACAACCACACTGATCATGAATTTACTTACTAATTTGTACTTCAACACCATTAGAGTGTGGTTTTTCTCCATCAATAATATCTAATACTCATTCTTCATCCCAGACGCGTGGGCCATTTTCAAAATCCTTACCAAGGAATTCACACAGGAAGAAAAATGATTCATTCAATACATACCCTTCAACCATGTAGCCCTCTGGATGTGCCTTTTGTCGGGCATATCTTTTAAGATTTTTCATATACCTCTCAAAGAAAAACATCCACCTTGTTGATACGACACTCGCCAATTCAATGTCATTGACTAAGTGTATAAGTAAATGGACTTGTAGGTCCACGAAACTCTTAGGGAGCTCCTTCTCAAATACACATACAATTTCTGCAATTTCCTTCTTCCATTTTGGCAGTTCAAAATCATGGATCTCCTTGGAGGTCACCCACCTAATATAAGAATAGTAAATTAGTATGAGCCTTTAGTCATAAATTAAAATGCAACATAATATATTTATGTCTCTCACACATGAACATTTCATATAACCACATACCTTGTAAATGCTGACAATCGACTTATGGCATTCCTTAAGTCAATTGTAAGACATGAATCCCCCCTAATTGCCAATGGCATGATATCCTATCAAACACATTTATGAAAAGGTCATTAGTAATTTTTTCTCAGACAACAAAATATCAAAATAAATTTAGTGCTTAATCAATGTTACCAGTAAATGTTAAATGTTGATATATAATACCTTCATTAAATTATGAAAATCATGTGTTTTAAATCTTGTGATATGTCCATCAACTGTAAAAGCTTTAGCCAATGATGACCCATAGCCAGTAGGCGTCCTTATTGAATGAATGAAATTTTTTAGTTGGTCTAGCTCTCTTTTTTTCAAAATCCATGGTGTGTCTGCATATGTTTCATTTTCCCTATTGGCCACAAATTTTTTCTATCAAATTTGGTACACGGAAGAGCAATATCTCTCCTCGAAGACAAGGTGTCCTTCTCTTTGCTTGATATGTGTTGAAATATAGAATCTGGGACATTTTTGAAGATGTGCATAGGATCTTATAGGTGAGATGTTAATGGATCCTTCCAGTAAGGGAGCTCATAAAATATGGATTTCCTTTTCATTCCTTTTGGCATATTAACTACAAATTGTTCTTGTTCTTCAATTGAATCACCCCAATCAAAAAATCCTCCCAAGATTTCAATTCAACATCTTCATACTTCTTAAGTCAATCACCTAGACCCATAATCATGGGAGAGCCTCTATTTTCAACTTTTCCATCAAATTGATTCTTCGGGAAATTTCTAAACCTATGATCTAGTGGTAGAAAAACCCTATTGTTTGTGTAAATAAATTTATGTAGATATTTAGAATACCACCCTTAAAATTGTTCTGCACATTTTGGACATGCAAATATCCCCTTTGTTTGAAGCCCTGCAATTCAATAAGTAATGTTAATAACATAAAAAAAATAGTATGAAAGTTGGGATGAAAATAAATTATGAATGTAAATATGTAAATATTTTATCTTACCAGAACAAACACCAAGTCCTAGGAAATCATGAATAGTCCAACATAGCACACCATACAACATGAAGGACCTATTTGATGGAGGACATGATATGTCATACATTCTTATGCCTTTCCATAGTAGTTGCATCTCATCAATAAAAGGTGCAAGATAAACATCCATGTTTTTAACTTGATGTTTTGGAACAATGAGAGTAAGCATAAGGTGCAATTTTCTAACACTTATGCATAGGGGAATATTGTATACTATCAATCTGACTGGCCAAACACTATAATTTGAGCTTAGGAAAGAGAATGGTCACACTCCATCAATTGCAAGACCAAACCTAATGCTACGAGGTTCATCTTTGAATTTTGTTGGCCATTTTTCCTCTATGTGTTTCATTGCTTTGGAGTCAATCAAAATTCTCATGAATCCATCTCTACTCCTATTATTTGCATGTCAGCCCATCAATTGTGCTAGTGAATTGCAAGGAAACATTCGTTGAAGTCTAGGTATAATTGGCATGTGATGTAAAACCTTCTTCGAAACTATAGGACCTTGTGCATTTGTACGATATCTCTTCTCTTTGCATGCAGGGCATTCTACCTTGTTTTCATATTCATCTTTGTATAAAATGCAATTATTTTTACATGAATGAATTTTCTTATATTCAATCCCCAACTCAACTAACAATAGACGTGCCTCTCTGCAAGTTGGTGGCAACACATTCTCTTTAGGGAATATTTTAGTTTTTAGTGCCTTGTAAGATTGTTAGAGATTAAATCAATTGAATGCTTGACTTATGATGAACATGTTTGATATGTCAATCTATACTAGGACTGTTTATATACAATATATGGTTTTAAAATCCCCTTAAAGAAGTATAAACGAAGTTGATGAATGTTTACGAATTATGTACACCAATTGACAATGCAAAGTAAGAAATAGATTTCAACTCACTTTAGTAGGGTAGTGAATCCTTTGTCTGACCAACAAAATAGTGACTTGATTTCTAATAATATTAATGTGCACACTAATTTTGAGGTTCTACTTACACCAGATTTGAACACGGGTGTCTTTGTTGATTGCTTCATGGAGTCTTTGATGTTGTTATCATCAACATTACGTTGGTGGTAATTACCCCTGCTATCATCATTACTGTCAACCATATCATCGTTATTGTCATAATTGTTTCCATCCCTGAAGAAACCTATAAGCATTTCATTCAATCCTTCTTCATGCACTGCATTTTCACTATCATCATCATCATCATTAAGGCTAGGTGGCATGTCATCAATGTATGTGACTCTCATCAGCTCTTCAAATTTCTTAGGTGGTAGTGTTCTCTTCAATCTTCCTCTTGTCACCCTAATATGGTTTAAAGGATGGTTTGGATCATCTCATCCAAATCTTAATAACCCAGTTGGATCTTGGGTATTAGTATGTGTTTCATCAAAATCTTCTACCTATCAACAAACGCAAGCATTATTTAATGTTTGGAAATAATCGGATAAATCATAAATGTATCAATTTCAAAGAAATATAATCAAATATGACTTAAAAAATAAAAATATAAATTGTATGAACATATATACCTACTTTTCTTTAGTGCAATCATTTGTTGTGTCTATAGTATCCATTGTCATGTCCTCTTCCACCCACTATCGTCTACGTGATTTAATAGTTTTAGGTCCATGTCCACGTACATATCTTCTTCTTTTGCTAGTTGAACGCTCAGGCTCTGCATTTTCTCTAATCTTTATCTAAAATAATCAACAACATGCATTAATTTATGTCAAGATTGGATAATACATTATAAATTTCAATAATACTATGAAAAAAGATGGACGTATCACAAAATGCCATCAGATCATTTTTTCCTAAGTTAAGTCAAAATTTGAGTACTTGATGTCCCACTTCATCCGTTGTGTCCTCATTTGATATGACATGATTTGTTGTCATGGCCTCATCTTGCCCCTATAATACATAACATAGTAAATAATGTTTAGTATTCCAATTATATCATTTCAACGAGTATGCTATCCAACACAAAACCTCACTTTAGTCATATATTTGATATATTGATATCTCCTCTATGTTGTAGCATTTGTGAATTCATAAACACCTTCCTCCTTTGGTTGAGGTTGCTTTCTCTTCTTACCTCTATTGTATTTGTAGATTTCGTTGTCTCATCTATTTCCACCCACTTTCATCTCAGTGATTTAGTATTTCTATGCCGTCCACATCCTCTCTCCATGGCCTCCTCTGTGAATAAAAATGTTGCCATAGAAGCTTTCACCACACTACCGTCAAGAAGGAAAAAGCAACTTGCAAGACTACGATAAAAACCGCTCTATCGCATCGAGCTAATGAAGGAGTCGCGGGATAGCGATGGTCACCACATTACCACACGCCAATTATAGAAGACTTGTGGGAGTCATCGCAACACCACGAGGAATAGAAGGAAGAATCGCGTGCCGCCATAGAAGCTTTCACCACACTACTATCGAGAAGGATGAAGCACCTTGTGGGACTGCGGTAAAAAATGCTCTACCACACTGAGCTGATGAAGGAGCCACGAGATGACAGTGGTCACAAAAACAAGGCAGGAGTTGGAATTATTTCCAACACTCTGGATCTTGTGATACACAACAATGAAAATAGTCACTATACAACAATGATAGGAACCCAATTAGGCACACTTGGCGCCACCTTAGGCACCCCAAACATATTACATTAATGGCCAAAAGTTGGTGCTAAAGTTGGCATTAACTAACGTCGGCTAAAGCACTGACTACTGAATCAAAATTAAAAAATTAAAAATTTCCCGCGTAAAGGAAGAAATTAGACGACAAAAAAGAGAAAAATGTTGTGTGACGGAAGAGAGTAGGGTGCTACTAGCAACTAATGAGAAATTAGATTTAGTTTGCAACACCATAGGTAAGGTTACAATTTTCCTTTTCTTCGTTGAATTCGTGATTATTTACTGCTCTTTGTATTGCATTTGAATTTGTGATTGTTTATTGGTTTGTGGCCTCTAAATTGTCCCATCATTATAAATTGTAAAACCTTTGAGAAACCAACAAAAAAAATTACCCTACCCATTTGAGCTTTGGCTCAAAATATTATAGCACAAAGCCAGGATGCCTTCGTATTCTTTCCCTAACCTGGGTATCATGGAAATAGTGAACTATTTGGAAAATTTGGGAATTGGGTCAGTCACTGCTGAGCAACTGCTGAAAATAAACGCAAAAACCGCTTCGTTTTGCCCAGTTGTGCCATAGTCACCAATGCCATGAAAAATTCATGCAATATTTCATTATGAAAGTGTTTTCATGATAAGGTTATCAACACTAAGCAAACTGAGCAAACACATTTTCCCTAAGTTATCAACACTAAGCAAACCCAACAAACATGTCACTAACTGTTGAGCAACTGTTGAAAATAAATGCAAAAATCACTTGGTTTTTCCTAGTTGCGCCATAGTCACCAATGCCATGACAAATTCATGCAATATTGCATTATGGAAGAGTTTTCATGATAAGGTTATCAACACTAAGCAAAGCCAGCGAACATATTTTCCCTAGGTTATCAACACTAAGCGAACCCAATGAACATATTTTCCCACAAAACAAAACTTTCATACCACAAACTAGATGAAAACTTCCATACCTGATAGTGTGTACTTTGTTTGCCTTCACAGACTGGAAGAAAATAATTTTCCCTAGGTTGCCTCAAAATGTCAAGCAATAGAAGGAAGCAAGCATTGTTAGTAGACTCTAGCCACAATGAGGTAATTCATTGTCGATTTATAGATTTGTAAATGTTTCCATTGTTTCTTTGAATTTTAGTTTTTAGTTTTTTATTTCAAAATTTAAAAGAAGAAATATAATTTTAAAATATATATATATATATACATATAGGGAAATGAGTCTGACAAAGATAAAGAGGAATTATAGTTTTTAGTTTTTAATTTCTAAATTTAAAAGAATAAATATAATTTAAATATATATATAGGGACATGAGACTAACAAAGATAAAGAGGAATTGGCTTCCATATTGGGGGTAGAGGCAATGAACAAATTGGTTAATGTGGACTGGACAACGATTTCCAGATACATAGAAAAACAATCTAGTAACACCCCTCAAACATTGCAAACAAATCAATTGTGACAAAGAGAATCAATTGATTCCCTAACCATACTTGGATTGAACAAAATATCCAAGAGGAAATCAGTGATAGTAAACTCTAAGAATGTGGAACAGGAAGCAAAGACTTCTGATGTCCCAGCCACTCCTGGGACATGGACTTCTTCCACCATGCCATGTTATCAATATTACATTGGTAGCTACAATATGAAGATAGAATATGAGGTGGTTTCAATGGAAGTTTGAATGACAGATGCTGGGAAAACATTTGTGAATAGGTTGAAAGAATCATGCCTTCAACAGTTCAAAGACCATCTACATTTTCCATTCTCACAGATACCCATGCAACAACAAAAAAAGCAGTTATCCATGACATGGAGACTGATTTTGGTACAGTTTGGTTTGTAAAGAAGATAAAGCTACAAATGTCTAAAAAATGCAAGAGATTTCGGTGCAACCAAACAAAGATAAAAAAAATCCCTCCTAAGCTAAGGCAAAAAAGAAGGCCAATTGATGTAAGTGTGAAAGTATGGAAAGAGCTTGTAAAAGCATATGAGAAGTCTGATGCACGGAGGAAGTCCGGTGAGGAGAGTATGTAGGTATTTGGATTTTCTCATAAGATTATATCAAATTTATTAAATGATATTTAAATTTTATTTGTGCATAGTTAAATTCAATTAGTATATGTTTCAGGACAAGGCCTCCAAGGCTAGGCTTGAGAAACTTCGTGTCATGCATCGCAGTGGCCAGAAAGGTTTACAGGTCTTGATCTGTACATTTGTAAGTATATTTAATATGTTAAATGATATATTTTTTTATTTCCTTGGGAAAAGTAAATGATTGCATATTAATTAGTTTAAGTAGTCCATGTGCCATGTTTTGACAGGAGGAGAAATATGGCCACCATTCAAATAAATTTGAAAAGAATATGTTACAAAACAAAAAGTGAAACAATTTTGTATTCTGGATGGAGAACAAGGTATCAATAGTTGAATTTCAATAACTTAGTTGGATATTTTTTTGTTAATATATCTCAATTTTCATCTCTTGTGTTGAGTTGTTTATTGATGTGTAGGATGAGTAAATAGAGCTCAAAACTTATGATTACAAGATGACCATTTATGTGCATGAATAAATAGTAGAAGAATGTAGATGAAATGTGTAATGGCTAGCTATCATAGAAGTCAAACTATCGAAGTAACAACACTAATCAAGTTAACATATATGCATCATTTGCATAAACAACTTAAAAGTGTAACAAATGTTAGTCAATACATTGAATTTTGAGATGCATTGAAATAATAATAAAAAAACATGTTTTGGGGAAAATATCAGCAATGAGGGGGGAGAAAGCATTAACCCTAATAAAAGCATTTTTTTGTTGTTCTTGATACACCATCTATAAGTTTTCCTTGGATGACAATAATGAATTTCTATTTGTTGTACCCCTTAAATGCCCTACATGTTACAAATATGGAATAACAATGCACAAATTTGTATCGAGTCCAAAGGCCAAGGTATTTTCAATAAGGGTAGCCAAATTTGATAAGGATGCAGTCACTATTACACATATTGACAATCCAGAATAGTCATGTAAAGACAACTTCCTATGAAAACCAAATCAATAAAATTATGCACATTCAAATCTAAGTTTGAAAGCTTGCATTTCATTCCATTCATCTAAGTCCTTGTTGAAGATTGAGGGTGTCAAAAACAAAGCTAGAATAGCTCTCCTTAAACCATAGCTAGATTTAAAGTGCAGTATTTCCAAATTCAAATCCACTTCTCAACTAAGGAAAGGAGGTAGGATTGTTAGGTGCTACCTCGAACAGAGAAGGCCATAGAAAAAATTGAAATAGAAGATTCAATAAGTGAGACGACATAGCTATAGACCATTGATAATTAGAATTCTTGCAATACACAGATGCTTGTGATACAAACAAAAGGTTCTTACACATTGGTTGAATATATCCTCATCAAAATGACCAAAAATAAATTTCAAATTTGTAAGTAAACTCTGGCAATCAAGAAAAATAGTCATAAAAATTGGAAGTAAACTTTGGCAGACATGTAGGTGAACTTAATTCATCTGACTTTATTCCTCTTGGTAGACATCAGGATCCCCCTTCCTAAAGTTTGGACCACATCCATTACCACAACATAAAACTGGACATCCTTGGTCTTCTTGGTTCCCACGCCATGATATGGTTATGCAAATGAAAATGAAGCAAAGTAAGCATCTCCTTCTTCGCTGGCTAGAAGAATGCATGCTTAATGTTTTGATACATGATATCAGCTCTCCCTTCTGCTCTCATGGTTGAATATCAAAATCCATTATGGTGGGCCTCCAAAGTTCCAATCATCTTTCATTCTCTTCCACCAAATGTTGGCCTAATCCACATGTCTACCAGCCTAATTGGCTTTGTTTTTGAAAGCTGAAGTTTCTCCTAAGTCACCAGTGTAGCTCTCTCTGCCTTTTTAGACTCTTTCATTGCTACAGATCATCTCTAGGATTTAATTATTTGTACCACATGGTTGATGTGCTTTGAATCCTTGCATCTAAAGGAAATTTTGTTAACATAAATACTGCTAGGGAATTTCAATGTTGCCATTGTAGTTGGCATTAAAGTCGGTACTTGCAACATTGAAAATTATCCTTATATAGGAATTCCCTCCATCTTGTTGGCTTGTAACACTCTTGATGGTGGTTGCATGAAATCTAATTATGATTCTTCTTCAACATCAGAGAGTTCATATCCTTGATCTGACTCTTTTGAATTATCATAATCAGAATCACTAGCTTCCATATTCAAAAATTCCCAACCACCATCTTTAATAAATTTATCTGGATCATTAGTAATACTCTTCAAAATTGGTCGCCAATTCAAGTTCATTTTGCTTTCATAATACTTTATATCCATGGAGTTCAGCCATTCCTTGATGCCATCAAGCGAAGATTGAGGAATGGCATCAATGCAAAGTACATTTCACTTGAAGTCTTTGAAAACAGTAGCCATATCAAATTCCTTTTTCCCAGGTCCTACTCTCTCAAGGTTAACAATCTCAATCTCACTAATAGTGATTACTAAGAAAGGTAATTCCACCAACTCTACCAAATAGTATTTCATAGGAACAATAAAAGCAAAGGCTTTGAAAGGAACTCCATGAAAACCAAGCTCTCTAAATGGTATATCAAACTCTAGTTCAAAATCTTTTAGATGAGGCTACTCCCATAGCTCTCTTACTCGCTTGAGAAATCCTTGAAACTCTGTATTGATTTTATTTTTCTTGTCCCTCTCTTGTTGTTCTTCCTCAATTTCACCAGGATCATACATTGACCTTCTTGCCCCTCCTAAAGTTTGAACCATATCCATTACCTCCACATAAAACTGAACATCCTTGGTCTTCTTGGTTCCCACGTTGTGATATGGTTATTCAAATTAAAATGAAGCAAAGTAATCATCTCCTTCTCCGTTGGCTAGAAGAATGCATGCTTAATGTTTTGATACATGATATCAGCTCTCTCTTCTTCTCTCATGGTTGAATACTAAAATCCATTATGGCAGGCCTCCAAAGTTCCAGTCATCTTTCTTCCTCTTCCACCAAATGTTGGTTTGATTCACAAGTCTGCCAGCCTAATTGGCTTTGTTTTTGAAAGTTGAAGTTTGTCCTGACTCACCAGTATTAGTTGTAACTATTTTGAAATTTTATTATGGTATATGCACTTTGATATGATGTAATATGAGTATGGTTTCATCTCATATGTTGTAATATTAGATATATAATAGAAAAATAAATTATTGCATGAAATAAATAATAACTTTTTATTTTAAATAATTTTTTTTTGTAGAACACGAGTCTTCTAGAAGATCAAGATGATCCTCAATATGATATAGATCCAAAAAATATTGGTTCTATCGGTACAGATCACATGGTAGAGGATGATGCGAAAGACACCGAGGTCAATGACAATGACGATGATGACGATGATGATGATCAGGATGGTGATGATGATGATGAGACAATTGGTGATAGTAACCAGTGACATATGATCATATAGACTACATCATGGATCATTGTTGATATAATCACTATTTTCATGATTACTATCATATGTATCATTTTCACAGTCTACTGTACTATATTTTTGAGTTGTATCATATTGACATGTATCATTTTCACTATATCATTTGGACATGTATCATCTTGACTTGTATCAATTTGATTTACATAATTTATCAATTTTATTTATATTATTTTTACATGTATCATTTTCACTTATGTAGACCGTTGGCAATGTATCATTTTGACATGTTTTTGATGTATTGGCATATTTGACTTTCACTTGTTTTAGTTATATATGATGATGATCTTATCAGTATTGACTTGTCAATTTATATATATTAAAAGTGGTCGATGATTTTTGGATGGATATTTATTATGATGATTTTAATTTACTACTCAAGATGGATGTTGTCAAATTCAATTAAGTTATAGATATTTGATTCACTTGTTTTAATTATAGATGATGATCATGTTACAATAATTATATTGTTATTTAATCATATGAGTTAAATAATTAAATTACTTATTCTATAATCATATGAGTTATTTAAGAGGCACAATATATTTAACTAATTAAATTGAAATAAAATATATTAAATTAATAAATGGAAGCAAAACTAGAAGCAATCTTGGAAGCAAAATTAGAAGCAAAACCTGAAGCAAAACTAGAAGTAAATCTGGAAGCAAAACTAAAAGCAAAGTTGGAAGCAAAAATGGAAGCAAACCTAGAAGCAAAACTGGAAGTAAAACCAGAAGCAAAACCAGAAGCAAAACCGAACGCAAACTTGGAAGCAAAATCAGAAGCAAAACCAAAACCAAAACCAAAAGTAAACTTGGAAGCAAAACTAGAAGCAAAACCAGAAGCAAAATGGAAGCAAAACCGAAAGCAAACGTGGAAGCAAAACCAGAAGCAAAACTAGAAGAAAAATCGGAAGCGAAATCGAAAGCAAAACCGGAAGCAAAATTGGAAGCAAAATTGGAGGCAAAACTGGAAGCAAAATTAGATGCAAAATGAAAGCAAAACTAGAAGCAAAAATGGGAGTAGACACAGAAGCAAAACCAGAAGCCAAATTGGGCACCAATTTCAGTGCCATTTCTGTCATTAGTTCACGGTGCTATTTTAGGTGCTAACTGAGGCGCCATGATTTTTTGGCACTAAAACCAGTGATAATTCTAACGCTAAATATGATGCAAAAGTCGGTGCAAAAACGGACACTAAACTGACCATGCCTGTTTGCACCAAGTTTGACACCATCCAAATTGTCCAACTCATGTGCTCAAAATACACTAAAATTTGATGCCAAAGTCGACACTAATTACCTGTTGTGTTGTTGTGATATATTTGTATATATATGTATATACATATATATATACACGTATATACATATATATAATTACATATATATATATACATACATATGTTCTTATATATGTTATTATATATATATATATTTATTTATTTATTTATTTATTTATATGTGTATATATATGTTCTTATATATGTTATTATATATAGAGAGAGTTTATATATATATATATATTCATATTTATATGTGTGTATATATATATGGGTAGATGTACAAGTGGCAAGGCAACATGGCGGGTTAATTTTGAAATGGTGCTTGAAAGGTGTCGAGGTGATTGATTTTTTTAAAAACCCAATATGGACTGATGCACAAGTGGTAGGGTGATGTGGCAGGCTAATATATATATATATATATATATATATATATATATTTGAAATTGCATAAAATCTTCGAAATGAAAACAAGAAAACCCATTTTCAGATTTGGGAATAACAAAAAAATATCAAAGGCAATTTGTAGAGTTAAAGTTCGTGCAATGTCAAACACAAGAATAGAAGTGCATGGCAGAAAACCCTATAATTGTGAACCAATCAAACACTATCTATGTTTATGTATTATTTTGTTATTCTATGCACAATATGTGTGTGTGTGTGTGTGTGTGTGTGGAAAGACAAATACATATATAAGAACAAAATAATATATTTGCATGGCAGATTAACTTCGGAATGAAAACAAGTGAATCCATTTTCATATTTGGGATTAACAAACAAATATTAAAGGAAAATTGCAGAGTTAAAGTTTGTGCATTATGAAAGAGAGGAACATGGCATAAAACCCTGCAATTTTGAACCAATGAAGCCCTTTCCAATGTTTGGTAATAACAATGAAATGAAAAATTCATTTCGCAGACATTACTATTGTGTATGGAAGAACAAAATAATACATAAACATGCCAAAATATCTTCGAAATGAAAACTAGTCATACCATTTTCATATATCGAAATAACATGAGAATATTACAAGGAAATTGCAGAGTTAAACACAAATGCAAGTGCATGGCAGAAACCCTCAAAAGGATATACATTAAAATCATATGAATATTTCCTAGTGACAAGCAAATATATTGTATCCATTTTGATATTTGGGAATAACAAACAAATGTTAAAGGGAAATTATAGAGTTAAAATTTGTGCACTATGAAAGCGAAAACCTTGTAATTTTGAACTAATGAAACCCTTTCCATGTTTGGTAGTAACAATGAAATGAAAAAAGCATTTCGTGGACATAACTATTGTGCATGGAAGAATAGAATAATACATAAACATGCCCGAATATCTTTGAAATGAAAACCAATCATACCATTTTTGTATTTCAGAATAACATGAGAATATTATAAGCAAATTGTGGATTTAAAGTATGTGCAGTGAGGAAGACATGAATGCAAGTGCATGGTAGAAAACCTCAAAATGATAAACATTAAAACCGTATGAATATCTCATAATAACAAGCAAATATATTGTATTGATTTCCTTATTTTGGAATAACAAACAAATGTGAAAAGCAAATTGTAGATTTAGTGTTCAAGCAATGATGAACACATGAAAACAAGTGCATGTCTGAAATCTAGTCAAACCCTTTCCATATTATGTGGAACAAGTCTAATAGTAATGAAAAACCATTTTAAACCAGTAAAACCCATTTCATATTTCGTATAAGGAAGCAAATATGAAAAGCACAATGCAGAGTAAACACCATGCAATGAAGAACGAAATAGTAGGAGTGCATGGATGAGTATAGAGGAAAATAAAACCATAGAAACCCTCCCCACATTTCATTCTATGCATTGGATTGAAAGAAAAAAAATCGCAAATATATTTTTTTTAAAACTAAGTGCATGGCAGAATAGCGTCGTAATCATTGAGACTGGTAGAGGCTAAGTGAGGTATTAAACCTCACCTAAATGAGAAAGGGAGTTGTTGAGAGTGTAGAGCCAAATGAAGAAGCGTGAAGGGCCGAACAATGAAGCGTGGAGATCCGAACAAGTTTTGGTGCGAAAGGAGACGAACAATCGAGAATGTTTGCAAACAAAAGGAATGAGACTCAACAGGATATGCAAGAATGTGAAGCATTGAATGAACCTTGATCTCCACATAATGAGCCCAACAAACAAAGTAAATGCAAAGAAACGCATAAGGAAAGTTGGTCAATGGAGGAAACGAAGGAGGCGGTGAGCGTTTAATGCTCTAAACTGCTGGTTCGGGGTGGTGAGGCTATCCTGTACATGCGGTCATCTGATCTAGTGTATGTAGATGTGCTCACCGATTAAGGAGGTCGGTGGGCTCCACTTTTAGGTGGAGGGAAAAATCGGCCAATTTTGGACATGTCGATGTAAAATGTGCTTGACAGGTGGCGGGGTGATTGATTTAAAAAAAAAAAAATATGGGCTGATGCACAAGTGGTAGGGTGACATGGTGGGCTATTTTTTAATTTTTTTAGGTCCATGTGGACCTGAAAAGTTGACCCACCCTAATTTGGACCCCTCTCCCCTACTAGGTGATTCAAATGTGCCAAGAGAGGTGTTGGAAGCTAAGTTGTATTCCTTGCTTGATTTGATTGCAATGTATGATAATTAATTATATTCAATGATCAAAAGAAAAACATCAATGCAATGGTTTATTGATGTTCTAGATGAGTGCAAATGAATATTTTTATACATGCAATCGTAATTTCAAATTGTGAATATTTATTCAAAGTCAACATAATACCAAAGTGTAAGATGAAACTAGTTAACTAATTTTTTTATTTTAATTTTACAATTAAAAAAATCCAGATCATAAAATGTTGGTAGCCTAGTTGAGAACTAGCTATCAGCATTTGAGGTTTGAAACAAGGAGATGGAAAATACCCAAGGAGGCATGGGTAGATAAGATTTGTTGCTTTTTATTTTCGGGTTTAGTGAAAATAGAGTGGCACTATGTCATGCAATGTAAGGCTTATGAGGAAATCAGGTGCAGTTACTCGAATCTGTTTAAAGTCAAATTGTTAGAGGCCCTGTTTGAAGAGAAGGAGATTGCTTAAACAATAAGTTACCTAATCAAAATACATAGCAGAAGAAAGAAAATCAATAAAGAGTTAAAGGGCAACAAGGAGTAGATTGTGGGGTCGACGACTGCTCTGTTTGTTGCAGAAAGCAGTTTCAGTTCTGTTTATTGGATCCCATAGACCGGTTGGTCTCATGGACGTAATTAAAATTATTCATTCATAACTACAAGGATAATCTTACACTCGTAGACATGACCTAAGTTAGACAACAAGTTGGATCAATACAAAATCCTCATTATTGTGGTGCCTTATAAGAAGGATTTGAAAATGGGTCACATTGTTATGAATGTTTGTGATGGAAGCATTTGAATTGAGGTTGAGCTGTTATGAATGGCCTCTATATCTTGTGGAAGATTTGGACTCAAGTGATGCTCTTGTTTGTCTCTAGTATCCTAGTTGGAGAATTTCTATATTTACTTGTCAAACAATATACCTCATATGTGTACAAAGCGAGGAATATACTACTTAGACATTTGGGGATAGGAAATTACTCAAATAAATATGTATAGGTACCTAGGTATTGGGGTCATAGGTGAGAGGTTAGATGTCACGAGAGTATACTCTAGAATATGTTTATAATTTGAAAGCAAAGAATCTGCCTCATTTCACCCCATGTTTTTTAAGGATGTGGGACATTTGAGATTTGTGAAGAATTTTCCCTATTTGTTTTGAATTAAAATTTTTTGCAATGTTTCCTTTGCTTTGCGTTGGGTTTATGGCAAGCAAGATATTCTCCTGCACACATAGGAATGGGCTTGAATTAACAAAAGTTGGAGCGTCTCTGAAAATTATTTGAAAACATTTAACAGGTAAAAGGGTTGTTTAATTTACATTACAAATCTTAGTTTAAATTCACTACAATCTTCTTAAAGATCGATGTTTCACTAAGGTGTGTCAATTTGAATTTATCTCTATTTACAAGCCTTTCATTCAATATGGAATAATTAAAGCTAAGATTCTTTGTTTGGTCAGCACAACCCATTTTTCTATTCGACATAGTTGAAATTTGGACATTTCAAAAAGATGCTCCATAGTTTAAAACCCTAAGTACCACTAAAACAGTTTCATAAATTGATGCTTTCAAATCTTTATTTCTATCACAATATGCTTTGAAAGTTTTAGTTTGAAGAATGAAGTGAAATGGTTAGTAGTACCGTACATGTTTGAAAACAAAATCGTTATAACACATATACTTATTTTGAGGTTTCAAATTATAGTGATCATATATTTTACAGAAGCATTTACTCTATGTTGAAACTACCATTTATAATTGGGGGATTTTCACTTTTATGTGAAAATAAAGATGTGGTTCAATGGATGAGGTGTCAGGTGTATTCTCCATCAAAAAATCAAACTTACATAAGGAAACATGTTATCCATCAATACATTGTTGCAGCTACCATAAACATTTGGATTGCTTTTGGTATATGCATTATAGCAGAAGATTCACAATTTTCTTTCATCATTAGTTTGTAGTAGAGCCACCCATTGGAGGCCAAGGACATTAGATTTTCCATTGAATCTCATAGTTTCTCATTAAATTAATACATTTCCATGGAGCTAATGCTCACATGTGCTTGCTTAGGGGAAGAAGCCATGAAATGTAATCTATAATCACAAATATTGTTTAGATGGTCAAGAAACGGTATCAAATTAAATTATCACATTTCCATTACTTAGCAATATGTGCACTTATGTAAGATATGAGGCATTAACTTTGTCAAACATTTGATACCAAAATATAAGATAAATACGTGGTTGAGGCCTTGATGTTACAAGATCCCAAACAATTCTAAGTGCAGAAAATAAAGTAACAAAATATTAAGCAAACATTCCAAGTAGTATCAAAGCAGGCCTATAAACAAGCAGATGAAGGCAACATAGCTTTAAGTTCCATAGTGAATTTCATATCCTAGCATGAGTTGTTATTTTTTCCTAAAAAATGTGAGAAATATTTGAAAAATCCCTACATATTTTTCCTGCCAAAATCACACCAATTTTTTTGGTTTTTTAGTAATAAATTGCCATGATTTTGTTCTTTTTTATCACTACGTTCTTTATTTTTTAATTTAGGGTTTTTGCAAGATTATTTCCATCTACGACACAACTTACTTTTTCCTGCAATGTCCAGGTGTACAACTTAGAATAGTTTTTATGCTTGTATTTATGCTTTTACTTTGGTTTTTTAATTGGTTTATGTATTTTTTTATGAGTAAACTACAGTCATGGGGACTGTTCCCATTGTATTAATAATATATAGAGGAAACTTACATTCAAATATTTTTGGATCTCTATATATTTACCAAAAACTAGGAGGCATCCAAAACCCTAGTGACATTGACCCTAACACTTAAGTCTAGCATTTTATCTGAGCACTAAAATAGCCAGCCCGCATATCCAAGGAGAAATGAAAGCCTAGCTTTATACATACTAAAGATTTCTTTTATATTTACTTCATATACTATACATACCATTTTATTTCTCCTCTTTTTAGCCTTCTTTTTCTTCATTAATAAACTGATACAGCCATTTGATACCTTGGGTGGGCTCCAGGTTCATAATTTTCTTTAGGAATGAACACCCTTTCATGGCCTTGGTTCGGTGCTGACTTAGAGAGGTTGAGAGAAAATTAGAAAAAAATGGTTTCCACAACACAAAGCTACCATCCATTAGAGCCATTTGAAAGTCCATTAGTAAGGGTATCCCAACACCCATATGTGCAATTAGAACATCACTTAGTTTACCAAGAAAATTCTTTTATATGAGAGCCTACATGAGGGCCTTTACAATGTATTTTGTTTCCCTAAGGTCCAAAAATGAAGATACAAATTGAGAGGAGATATCAATATTGACTCTATACTAGTTGTCTATAGTCATGAATTCATCATCTAACACCCATTTAACTGCCATAATCAATACTGATATGCCCATGATGTGTTTTGAATAAATCCTTCATCCACTTGTCTGAAATATCCCCAAGAAAATCCTTTTGGCATTGAGTGCTAACTAGATGGATCAGGGTATCACTACCAGAAGTTTTGACTTACAAACTTGTATAATGCAAAACTCATCACACAAACCCTTCTTTAATGGTATGAACTAGTCTCCATCCATTCCATGCACGATTAGGAGTATGAGGGTATGCAATAATGATGGCTCTACTTCCAAATTCATGCCGCCAACTTATGTGAGGTCACATTTGCATACTGAGTAATAAATGTTTTGTGTACTTGTTTAGGCATGTTGCACCTGTCTATAAGATTGTGATGTGGAATTATATGTGTCTCTTTGGTGTCGTTGATTGCTAGATTAGAAAAGGGAATCAACCTCTTTGTTTTCCTTGTAGTACATGTGGTTAGTGGTATATTCTTCTAGATGCTCCATGAGTTTTCTTGCCTCTGCAAATAGGGATGAAAGTTTCCAATTTTGTAAAAAAATAGATCTTATAGTGTTGATCACAAGGTCTGAGTCCCCTTCTATTTCTAATTTGGAAATGTTAAGCTTCAAACATAACTAAATACTAAGGATTAATGCATGAATTTTTGCCTCATTGTTTGTCCCCTTTGTGAGTTGTCTAGAAGCGCTACTGATAATATGTCCATTCTAGTCTTTGATTAAGCATCTAGCCTCAAAGATGCCTATATTTCCTCTTAGCTCCATAAAAAATTCATTTCATCCCATCCAAATTGAGGTGTTTTCCACTTGGCTACTTTTTCGTTTGAGTTTGGTCTCATCAGCCCCTTTAACGGGGGAAACTCTAAGACTATACCATGACTTTGTCATTTTGTTATCCCATTCAGTGAAATTTATTTTTTGGGACACTTGTAATTTTTCCCTGTTGTTGGGCACTTCTACTATAGCTACCTCTACCTGATTAAAAAATGAGGCCATCAAGGAAGCTTTATCCTAGAAGATCCTTTTATTGCATTCTTTCCAAATTTCCCATATCATTATTAATGGTTCGATTATCCATAGGCTTACAAAAGTTGCATTCCTATTAAGAATGGGCCAGGCTTCAAATAGGTTTTGTATGTCATTTGGGAGCACCCTAATCCAACCAAGCTTGGCACATAGCCACCTCCAACATTTCTGAGAAGAATTGACATCCTAGGAGTAAATAATTTGCATTTTCTCCCCAATTGTGGCAAAGCGTGTATCTTGAAGGACCAAAGAAACCTAGATCAAGGAACCTATTTTCCATTAGAATCTTCTTTTGCAAAGTATCCAAGCAAAGATACCATCCTTTGGCAAACATACCTTATCCCAGTAGAGGTGTATATGAATAAAAGTCCTCTCTAAACAAATCTCTATGATTATATACCCTTCTTTAGTATTGTTTGCCTTGTTGGAGCCATTCCATCTAACTTTGTCCTCCCCTACATACAAGAGAATGTTCCCCCCTTCAAGGATTTGCTTTAAATTGTCTTTCTCTTCTACTAGAATGTTCATTGAACTAAAATATTTCCATATCCATCTAGGAATTCCTATTGAAGTATCTTTCCTCACATAATTTGCCATGTGAATTCCCCAAAGATTAGTGAGGATCCTTTTGGCTTGGGGAAAAGGAGCTTGGTTTACAATAATGGGGTGAATACCCCACGAGTCTTCTTAGAACAGAGTAGAGTGCCTGTCTCAGATTTTCCATGTTAAATGGTCTATGATCAATGATCTACAAGATGTTCTGAAATTACATATTTGAGATCCTGATGGTTGGTTACGAGTAGTTAGGATTCTTTTGGGATCTCGGCTATCCAAATATTTATTTTGTATTATCTTTACCCATTTAACTGAGGTTGAGAGTAGATCTTCCATACCAATTTAGCTCCCATTGCTTTATTTTGAGAAATATGATTTCTTAGCCCAACACCTCCTTCATCCTTGAGCTTGCAAATAGAGTCCCAAGCAATGAGAGGGATCTCCTTTTGGTCTAAGGTGCCTTACCAAAGCAAGGTCCTCATCTTTCGCTTCAACTTTTGATTTATTCCAATAGGAAGGACAAGGAAAGATATAAGGAAGATTGGAATAGCTAATAGTACTACCTTAAACATTATAATTCTTCCAACCTAAGACAACTAACATCCCTTCCACGAGGAAATTTTATTCATGCATTTTATGAGCATGGGATCCCATAGCTTAGTTGTTCTTAGTCTAGTAGATAGAGGGAGGTCCAAATATGTGTTGGGAAGGCTGCCTATTTTGAATTCTAGAACCCTAAGAATTTCCATTTATTTGCTTGGACTAGGGTCAAAGAAGAAGTAGTTCAATAAGATCTCTTTCATAACTTTGGATTCTTTTCTCTTTGCTGATCCAAACAAAATTATATCATCTGCAAATGGTTGATGCATCATAGGGAAAGGTTCCTAGTGATTGAAATGCACTCCAATCTTCCTAAATTGGTTGTTGATTTGAATGACTCTCATGAGAGCATCGACCGTGATAATGAAAACAAAGGGTGAAAGTCAATCCCCTTGACATAGGCCTCTAGAAGCATCAAAGAAACCTTGTGGACTTCCATTTATAAGGATTGAATATCTTGGGCTTTCCATAAAGATGGAAATCCAAGATAGCTAGTTTTCTTAAAACAAAAGGCTACCATAATTTAAAATAGAAATCTCTAATCCACTCTATCATAAGCTTTCTTGATGTCTAGTTTGAAATATTCCCAATGGGATTTTTCCCTAAAATTTGATTCTCAAAACTCAAATTTCTACCCTAGTTTCTTCACTTCAAATTTTCTGCTCAAACCCTAGTTTCTAATATAAAATTTATTATTTGAAACAAGCATGAACAACAACATATATCTTTCCAAAATGCATCAAATAATATAGTGAATATATATAACATCAAATATAAATGTAACCAAAAATAAGAGGGGCCAATTTAACCATCCAAAACATGCAAAATCTGATAAACAGTTTGTTCAACTCTGTGGCTACAAAATCAAACCTAACATTTATGCAAGTTCACCATGAAATGGGCTCCAAACATGCCCAAAAAAGTACAATAATTTACTAATATGAAGAAACCCTACCTACAAGATAAAACATGCAATGAAATGTTGATTTACCCTAACCCTAGCTGGGAAAATTGCTCCAGCTAACACAAGATGCAAAGATGAATACCAATGTATGGTGAAAATGTCTCCAAAACCCAAAAATCTACTAACCACAACTAAAATAAACCCTAAGGGTTTTACATGTACCGAACATGTAAAATGGCTACCAAATGATGGAATCACCCCTCTAAATGTGGTGCCAAAATGAGGGTTGGAAACCCTTGCACAAGTGAACACCAATTATGCCAAAATGTTGCTCCCAAATAGGTGGGTGAATTAAATATGCTCTATTTTTGGTACAATTTTGAAGCAAACACAACACCAAACTCCCTCGAAATTCCCTAATTTTTCCTTCAATGCTAGTTGCCCTTCTTCCCAACTATGGCGCACCACTCTAGGGCCAATCCCTAGTCATATCACCCTCCAAAAAGTGTCAGCAAGTGAGATTCAAAGATCTAATTGGAATTTATGCTCTTCTTCAAATGATGCCAATGGAGTACAAGTAGGCCTCCTTTATGAAGCCTTCCCAAGATGAATCAGGTTTTCATCCAATTCACCTCATCTCTTCAAGGGTTTTCATCCTTGGAACATGATGCAAATAAATTGCAGACAAAAGGAATAAGATAATATGTTGAATGATGAATAATCCTCCCAAACTAAACTTGTATTTATAGTGACCTTCTCGTTAACTCCCCAAAATGGCTTCTTATTTAAAATTGCTTTTTATTTTAATTTTTACTTTTTCAATTGGGCGCCAAAAAACCCCAATCCAAATTTATTATAATTTTAAT